>JAMZAV010007145.1:0-33067 GCA_024449915.1 Sweltsa coloradensis | reverse complement strand
TAGTAGTATTTTAAAGTAGTAGTAGTAGTGTATATTAGTATATATGAGTAGTGTAGTAGTAGTAGTATAGTAGTAGTGTAGTAGTAGTGAGTATTGGGTTATAGTAGTAGTAGTATTAGTAGTAGTAGTAGTAGAAATTTAGTTAGTAAGTGTAAAGTAGTAAGTAGGGAGTAACACTCCTAAAAGTTTTTTAAGCTTTTTAAACCCACGTTTTCGGGGGGGGGGAAAGGAGGGGTCTCACCTCAACCAATTTAATATATTTTTGTCATCCCCAAAACCCCCCCGATTAGACGGTTTTTAACTTCAGTCACTCCCTTTTGCCTGTGCGATGCCTAAAAAAGGGCCAAACTCGCTTGCTTTAAAAAGGTGCCTTGAGTTTTTTCTAGCGCACGCTTGTTTGGGCAGCATGCACTAGCGTGCCCAAAAGCTCGAAACAGCTGTGCTTCCCCATTTGGCGATCCCGCTCGAAGCTAAGCCACCCATTTTAGTTCATATCCTAGGTTTTTTATGGTTCATATAGGTTCGGGGTGTCACATTCAAGGGTTGAAGATTTACAATAAAATGTTAAAATGGTAATGTAGATTTTAAAAACCGATTCTAAACTCTCCGTAAAAAATATTTTTTTTTTGAAATGTGCTCCAAATTCTTCTTTTTTTATAAAGTTTTAATAACATTTCTATTTTAAATCGATTTCAAGATTTCGTTACTCATGAAAGGTACAAGGCTAAAGTGGCGGGGGCATTCAAAAATTCCAAATTTTTTAACAACAAATACGGCCAAACGTTCATTTCTTATTGGGTTCCTTCTACGTTCAACTTTATAAACCCCCCTCACTGAAAAACCTTTTCAACATTTTAAAAAAAAAAAACTGAAAAAATCTTTTTTCTTTCTGACCCCTTTTGACAAGTTTTTCCGAATTATTTTTTTATTTTTCTTACTCTTTGTTCTTTTCTGTAATTTTTTTTGGGTTTTACAAAATTAACTGAAATGTATGCACCATATATTTATATATACTGTTTTTCTGTTTATTTTATTATAAAGTTCCGTTCTCTGTATTGTCACCCTCTTAAAAATTTTAAAAATTTCTTACCCCCGTTAAGCTTTTTTAGGCTTTGTGGGTTTTTGATTATATTCTTTTTTCGATTTTTTCTTTTGTAAAATTAATTTTTATTTGTACAATTTTGCTATTTTGTAAGTCGTAGTTCTATACGATAAAAAAAAAAAAAGAAATATCAGCAGTTGTCCGAACACTTTTTTACAAATAATGTAGCATACTAGGAAAAAGCCAAAGTTGTTGATAGCAATGAGTGAGCTAATTGTTGGTACCCGGTAACATTCCATTTCCTATACCTATGACGACGACGTGAGAAACTAGGGCGCTTCAACCGGGTTTAGGTCATATTGCGCCGCCTGTGAATGAAAGTAAATAGAAGAGTTAATGCAGGTATGTTTTGATGATTAGATTGTTTTCTAAGTGTATAAATAACAAAAAAATTGAAGATGAAGAAATAATAGCAAAATAAAAGTTATGTATGTAAATGAAAATAAAGAAAAGAAAAAAATGAATATGAAGTTTACTTAAGTTTGTTAAATATATTACTTTTGGATGAGAAATTTGGAAAGTTTGTCGCCGTTATCATATGATAGAAGTTCTTCATATGATTGGGAGAGATCAAATTGCATGCGCAAGGCATCATATTTGGTACATTCTGCTAGCATATGATGTACGACGACGACGTGAGAAACTAGGGCGCTTCAACCGGTTAGGTCATATTGCGCCGCCTGTGAATGAAAGGAAATGAGAAGAGTGAATGCAGGTATGTTTGATGATTAGATTGTTTTCTAAGTGTATAAATAACAAAAAAAATTGATGATGAAGAAAGTAATAGCAAAATAAAGTTATGTATGAAAATGAAAATAAGAAAAGAAAAAAATGTGTAAGATGTGAATTAATTTTGTTAAATAGATTACAATGGATGAGAAATTTAGAAAGTTTGTCGCCGTTATCATATGATAGAAGTTCTTCATATGATTGGGAGAGATCAAATTGGGCGTGCGCAATGCATCATATTTGGCACATTTTTGCTAGCATATGATGCAGGGTTTAAAAGGGTTACATCACATTTTGTCACATATGGGAAAAACCTTTTCTCTGGTTAGAGATATCCGTGTGTTAGGCGTGTATGGCCTATACGAATTCTAGACAATAACCACCTCTTCTCTACGTGAGAGTCGAGACGTAGGTGGACGAATTTTGTTAGTCAATGTGGGCATCACACTATGCAATTTGTTATTTTGCAACACATCCCACGAGGCCTTGTCGAAAATCCAACAATCTTTGCTTGTATCCACTCTTGACATCGGGAACGGGAACTAGATTGAAATCACGTCGCGACGTTTGGGAAGCTTCCCTTTTAGAGCCCGATCAGCGTGTTCATTTCCCTCTATGCCCACGTGTCCAGGTATCCAGCAAAACTCTATTATATATCCCTTAGAGGTTAGTTTTTCAAAATAAATTGGATGTCTTGAAACCAAATGATGACTAGAATACATGATTTTTTATAGCTTGAAGTAAACTTAAGCTATCTGAACACAAAAGGTATTCTCCACAACGACGCTGTAGAATGTATTTAAGAGCTTCACGAATGGCAAATAACTCTGCAGTGAAAACTGAACACACGTCGCTTAGCCTGAAACGTTCAGTTAAGGTGGAGCAAAAAAAGGCACTTCCAACCTTTTTTGCCCAATTTTGGAGCCATCTGTGAATACCAAAGTAAACCTTTGATGTTCATGGAAAATCTTTCTAAAGTTTATTTTGAATACACTATCGCAAGTAGATTTTTTTATCAAACGACAAAGGTCAAATATAATAAAACGGCTCTGGTGTAACCAGGGCGGGTTATTGCTAAATACAAAATTAAAAACTTTTGGCAGATGAATTCTATAAGATTAAACAAAAGTTTACATCTTAATCCCGTTGGAAGAATGCCCTTGGGTTTTTTTATCAAAATGTCCCGACATATGTCGTGTTAAAACCATTCCGATTTGCTGGATGGTTAGGCATAGCTTTAATTTTCATTACATACGTACCCATCAAGAGGTTTCTCCGTTCTGCTAAGGAGGGCATACCTGACTCGGCATACAAGCTGACTACCGGGCTTGTCGAAATGCACCAAGAGCAATACGAAGACCACAATGGTGGACAGTGTCTAGAAGTTTAAGGGTTTTTGTTACTTGCTGAAGAGTATACGAAACATCCATAGTCCATCTTGGAGCAAACTAAGATCCGTCAATTCTCAACATGCAAGTCCTATCTGCACCCCCCGATGTATTACTGAGAACTTTCAATAGGTTGATTTTCAACATGCATTTTTTGCTAACTCACAACGTGGTCTTTCCAATTTAGCTTTTTGTCAACCCCCATGCCGAGAAGACGGACATTTGTTTTGAATAGAAGTTCTACATTGTTAAACCCTAGTTGTGGGTCATTTTTGGATTCTTGAAGACGGGAAAAGTGAATGCACTGAGTTTTTTTTCGGGAGGAATCGTGTCCCCCGCTTTCGAGCCCATTCACTTATATTGTTTTAATCCAATTTTTCACGTGTCTTTGAGCTGTTGATAAAATTTACCGATCTGTAGAAGATTCCCAGGTCATCTACAAATAGGGACGACATTAGGCTCTTTGGGATACAATCCACCACACTGTTTATTCCAATAGCAAACAGTGATACCGACAAGACCGAGCCTTGTGGTACACCTGTTTCCAGTGAGAATGATCTGACAAAAAATTGTTAACACGCACTTTTAAAGTTCTATCTTTTAAAAAGTTTTCTAAAAATTTTGGCATGTGCCCTCTAAAACCCCACTCGTGAATCTGTTTTAAGAATATTATATCTCCATGTTTTATCGTATGCTTTTTCAATGTCAAAAAGCACACCAACAACATGGGTTTTTTTGCAACAAACCCTTCTTGAATAAACGTCTCTAATCGAACCAAGTGGTCGATGGTGCAACGACGTTGACGAAACCACATTGGGCGTTCGCCAATAACTGCGTGTCTCCAGCATCCACATTAGTCGTTTGTTGATCATCTTTTCGAACAATTTGCAAAAGCCCAAATTGTCAGAGAAATAGGGCGATATGAGTCGGCATCGACTTATCTTTTGTGGGTTTGAGAAGTGGAATTAAGATGGCACTACGCCAAATATCGGGAAATATGTCAGACAACCACAAAATATTAAAAATAAATAATAACTTCCAATGAGGGATCAGTCAGGTGCACAAACATGTCGTTGTGCATTTTGTCTTCTCCCACAGATGTGCGACGTAATGAGCTTAACGCCATACGGAGTTCCCACAAAGAGAACTCTCTGTTGTATTGCTCATCGTTTTCAGATGAGAAATTAAGTTTTCTAGCTTCTGTCAACTACTTGTGTGCTATAAATTCTGCATCATATGATGTACGGTTAAAATACATCACATGTGCCACATATAGGAATAACCTTTTCTCTGGTTAGAGATATCCGTGTGTTAGGCGTGTGTGCCCTATACGAAGTCTAGACAATACCACCTCTTTTTCTACGTGAGAGTCGAGACGTAGGTGGACGAATTTTGTTAGCCAATGTGGGCATCACACTACGCAATTTGTTATTTTTGCAACACATCCCAAGATGCTTGTCGCAAATCCAAAAATCTTTGGGTTGAATCCACTCTTGACATCTGGAACGGGAACTAGATTGAAAACAACGTCGCGACGCTGGGAAACTTCCTTAGCAGCCCTATCAGCGTGTTCATTTCCCTCTATGCCCACGTGTCCAGGGATCCACAAAACTCTATTATATAACCCTTAGGGGTTAGTTTTCTAATAGAATTGGATGTCTTGTACCAATGATGATTGAAAAAATGAGTTCTATAGCTTAAGTGACTTAAAACTATCTGAACAAAAAAGGTATTCCCCACAACGACAGCCCATACCAGGGCTGGTCCGCAGGGGCCCTTCCCCCCACCCCTATCTGGGGAAAGGGGCGCATTCTATATTCTAGGCTTTCTGTGGTGAGTCCCTTGGGACTGGCTTCCACATATCCAGACATTGGCCCCGGGTCTGCTAAGGGTTTTTTCATGTTTCAAAGGCTAAAACTTCTTTGAGCCCTTCTACGTTACTCATGGTTTCTTCTAATTCAGTCAATTTATCTCATATGCATTCTTTTTTGGGGCATCTCAAGCTGCAAAACGAATATTCAAAAAAAAAGGGGGGCGGTGAGAAAAAATCCCGGTATATCAGGCGACCATTAAAAGTAAACCTTTCACAAATCTTCTATTTGACTTTTACATCCGAATTAATTTTGTCAGTTTCCCCACATTTGCACACTCTCATCCTGAACTTTTTTAACAAATCAAAAAACCACCTCAAAAAACCGTACAAACTCTAACAATTCTTTCCCTTTTTTCAACCCCATTCACTTTTTAAAAACACCCAAAGCACCTCTGTAGTAAAATTTACAAAAAAATTTCCAAAATCCATCAAAAAGATCTCCAAATCTTTTAGAATTAAAATTAAAATCTTTTCTCTTTCAAAACCCTTTTTTTTCCCTTGAGGAATTCCTTATTGAAAAAATTAAATTTTAAACTAACACATTTTGTGTTCCCCATCTTCCTTCTTGTCCTCACATAACGTAGTATTTTTTTATCTTATCTATTCTTTTTAAATTGTTCTTTTAAAATATTTTATTGTTTACTATTTATATTCTAATTCTAATTACTATGGTTATTCACTCCCTCTCTCTCGGGAGAGGGTATATTTTTACAAATGTAAAAATCTGGAAAAAAGAATAAAAATAAATAAAATAAAGGGCCCTTTACAGTTGACCCCCCCTTAAAACCAAAACAAAACTAAAACCCCTTTCATGAAAGTTATACCTAAAATCCCATAAACTTGAATGCAAATGTTCCGCGTACTCACCAGATCGTTTACTCGTCTAGAAACCACTTTGGGTTTTCCTGGTGTAGTTGGATAAGGCGCTCTTATACCAGGAATGTTGGAACTAGGGTTAAAACCCTAGTCGCGAAGGTTTTTTAAATTTTCTGGTTTGTACTTAAAATATTCATGGGAAATTTTTTGAAATGCATCAATCTAGGGTGAACTAATTTTTTACGAAAAAAATTTTTGGGGGGTTTTTTGTATTAAGGACGCTTTTTAACCGTTAGGTCATAATCCCCACTCTAGCCTAGAGATATGGGGAGGGGGCCCATGCTGGTCAACCAGCCACGGGGGGGAAAGGGGGGGGGTTTTCTCACGTCGCGGTCGTCATCGTCTTTATCATCTTTGTTGTTCTGGTCATCGTCGTCGGGGATTTTGTCAAGGGAAAGGGAATTTTTTTTGGTTTATTTGGTTAAGGACGCGTAAACGGTTGGGTCAAAATGCACCCCTCTGGCCTAAGGGGGGTGGGGGAGGAGGGGCCCATGCGGGTCAAACCACCCGGGGTAAGGGGGGGAAGGGGGGTTTCTCCCGTCGCGGTCGCCTCGCTTTGTCATAGTTCGTTGTGTCAGGGTCATCGCGCCGGAGTCGTCAAGAGAAGGGGCAAGGTCCCCGACGACGATTGCCAAGCTCGCCCTTTTATTTCGGGGAGTAAAATATTCCCCTTCTTCAAGCTGTGTCTACGAATGGACTTTTTCTCTTAAATCCCCTTTTTTGCATTACAGACCCTGCTCGGGGCCCCAATTCTACCCCGGCTCGAGGGGGGTACAAAAATAAGTACAGATTGAAAGTTTTACTCATTCTTTGAGGGAAATTTGGGTTACCTTACCGTGAAATTTGATACTTTTGGGTCAACACCAAACATTAATAATGATTCTTTAAAAAAAACTGAAGGGACGACTACGTGAGAAACTGGGCGCTTCAACCGTTAGGTCATTTGCCCCCTGTGATAAGACAGTTAAATGACAGGGTTTAAATGTGTTTTTTGAGGGTTTAAAATTGTTTTCTAAGTTTTTAATAAAACAAAATAAAATGATATGATGATAGATGATGAGAGTATAGAAAAAACAAAGATTTTTTATGAATGAAAATAAAAAAAACTAAAAAATGTGATAATTGAAGTAAATTTTTTAAAAATATAGATTACGTATTTTGGGATAAAAATTTAAAAAAGTTTGTCGCCCTTATATCATAGAGCTTCAATAGTATACTTTTTCGCTTATATTTTAAATGTAATTTTTGTATTTTTAAAATCGAAAGGGTTTTTTCCGTGTGTATGCCCCATTCGCGGTATGCATCGCAAAAAAACTTCAAACAATGTCAAAACAAAGCCCTTTTACTTGCGTTGTAAACTCATTCGCTGCGCAATTTGTTTTAATTTTCACATTTTTAATAATTATTTTGAAAAAATTAAATAGCGAAGCGAAGATTCCATTACCTACACTGGTTTGTTTATTTTGGATTGAGGACGCGTCACCGTTGGCAAAATGCACCCCTAGCCAAAGGGGGGGGGGGGGTGGGGGGGGCCCATGCTGGTCTGAACCCCACGGAAAGGGGAGGAAGGGGGGTTCTCACATCGCGTCGTCATCGTCTTTGTCATCGTTCGTTGTGTTCATTGTCATCGTCCCCGGGGGGGTCTCAAGGGAAGGGGACAAGGTCCTCGCGACGATTGCCAGGCCGCCTCTATTTTTTCGGGGAGTAAGATCTCCGCTCTTTCTAGCTGATTTTTTGCGAGGTGGATTTTTTTCTCTTAAATCGCCTTTACGATTAGCAAGCCATGCTCGGGGCCAATTCAAAAAACCGGTTCTCCCGGGCCCAGAGGGGGTTACCTGGAGAAAAAATCGGAATTTTTTTTAAAATTTTTTTTTTGTATTTTTGTCTGTTTGTTAAACTTTCCGGCAAACTAAATCTCCAATTGCGAAAAAAATTTTCTGGGGCCTTTGAATCTTTTATTTAGAACTGCACGTTTTTGGCCAATCAAAAAATTATTTCTATTAAAATCGCTTTTTACGATTTGTTTCGTTTAAAAAAAAAATCTGGGCTTACAAACCCTACATGCTTATTCGTTTGGGAATGTTTTTTTCACAGCCCTTTTTTTATAATTAAATATATTGGTTGGAAATTTGAGCGCGATCGAAAAAAAAATTTCTCATGAAAATCGCAAATTTTCGCTTTTTTGTTTTAAAAATATTTTTTCCGACACTACTCTTCACCCAATTGTAATTTTTTCACAAATTTTAATTTTTTATAAAATTTATTATTTGTGTGAAATTTGAGCGCAAGGGAAATAAATTCATCATGAAAATCGAAATTTTATGCTTTTTTCTTAAAAAAACATACTCTCACCCAAACAACGCCCCCTGAAAAAAGCGTTTGCGAACTTCCGATTAAAAAAAAATTGTCTTACATATCCGAGATCTGAAAATTTTTTTGGTTACTTTTTAAATTTAGGTTTTTTTGCATTTTGCAATCTTAGTTTTCTTGTCCTCCTTTGTAAAGACTTTTTTGTATGACTGAAGAGAAAAAAAGTTAAATAAAAAACAAAAAGAAACAAAATGGGATATAGAAATGCTAACGTCAAACGAAAGGAAATAATGCTTTGAGACGGTATTTCGGGTTAAACCTGCCCTGAATTTACTTCTGCCACCAGGTTTCCCGCGAGTGTACATTGGTGGGCTGCAATGTACCCCGGGCCCCACTACTCCGGCCAACCATGCGGTCGTTATCTAATTACCGAGGCAAAGTCGACCTTAATTTTCTATTCAGACACTCATGGATACGACAGCACAATAAAATTAGAGGGCAAACGCTTAGGTTGGGAGTTTATATTGAGACTTGCGGGTGTGGGAACTGGGGGCGTAATTGAAAATTTAAGCAAGGCTCGCCGCTAGCATACAAAAGGGGGATCATTTGGAGGTGGTTTTAAATTTTTTTGGGTTAAGGGGGCGTCAACCGTTAGGGCATAATGCGCTAATCTAGCTTAGGGGGTATAGGGAGGAAGGGCCCATGTTGGGGGAGAACAAATTTCGGTATAGGGGGATTTTTTAGGGGTTTCTTTGGGTTAAAGGGCGCTTCACCGAAAGGGCATAATGCAACACTTACGTAGGGTTTGTTTGTTTATTGGGATTAAAGGGCGCGTCAACCGTTAGGGGCATAATGCCCACTCTAGCCTAGGGGGTGGGGAGGGGGTCCCATCTGGGTTTGAACCAGCCCGGGGAAGGGGGGGAATGGGGGTTCTCACGTCACGGTCGTCACGCCTTTTTCTCGTTCTTTGGTCATTGTCATCGTCCCTCGTCGGGGATGTCGTCAAAGGGGAAAGGGGGGGGTGTCCAGACGACGATTGCCTGAACTCGCCTCTGATTCGGGGGGTTATATATCTCTTCACCTTTTAACTGATGTTTGGGGAGGTGGAATTTTTCTCTTTAATAGCCCTTTTACGATTAAAAGTAGATTTTAAATTGGGGTTTGATGTGGTTACATTTTGTTAAAAAAATCTTTAAATGAATGTACCAAAATTTTCAATTAAAATTTCTAAAATATTTTAAAAAAAAAAAAAATAAAATTTGCATAAAAAATGGGGTGGAAAACTCCCCGGACTAAGACCGTCGAAAATCCCAAAATATGCTTAGAAATCAAAGTTAGCGCAAAAAGTAGACATTTGGGGGACCGGCTGTTTATAGGTAAAAAACCCCCAAAATTATTTTTTCCCAATTTTTTTGGGCCCGGGACCACCTCGGATTTTGGGGCCCTTTCCCAGATTCAAAATGGGGTCCAAAAAGGGGTAAAATCCCGGGGAAACCCATTAAAAAAAACATTTTTCATTCAAAAACACTCGTGGGGTTATTTTCGGTTTTCAAATTGCGGAAAAACGATGTAAAATGTTGCGTTTTTCGCCCCAAAAAACGGAATACCATTTTCAAATGGCGGACTTTGATGGAAAAACTGGGGCTGTTTTCCCTTTGAGTAAAAACATTTTATACGTTGGGTGGGGGGGGGGGGGGTTTTTGGGGGGGGGGGGGGGGGGGGGGGGGGGGGGGGGGGGGGGGGTTTTAAATTTTGGGTTAATAAGGGGTAAAAGGTTTTCGGGGGGGAACATCAAGTTTTGGGAAAACCCCGCCCCGGAAAAATACCATTTTAAAAGGCGGACTAATTTTGGGAAAAAGGGGATTTTGTTTTTGGGTAAATCCATTTTTATGTGTGGACAAAGGGAACCGGAATAAATTCAAAATGGGAATCCTTGGGGAAAAAAATTTTTCCCTCCTTTGGGGTTTTACCATTTTTTTGGTTTCAAGGACGGCCAATTTTTAAAAAAACCATTTAAATCCCATTATCAAATAACATCTTGGGGGTTTTTTAAGAAGCGATTTTTTTGCTCGCCCCTGGCCATTTTCAAATGGCTACTTTGTAGGGGAAAAGTGTATTTTTGCCCCCTTGGTAAAAAGAAGGGGAACTTTTACCCTAAATTTTGGGAAAAGGCCCCAATCTTAACTGCTGATATACTCGAAGAAAAAGCCCCAATTTAAATTTTGGGGTCCAAAAGGGAAAAGTCCAAATACCCCTTTTCTGTATTGGGTGGGTTGGGGTTGGTTGGTACCTATCGAAACTTTAAAGCAACCCGGCAAAAGCGAAAAACACCTTTGTTGCTTGTTGGGGTTTTGGGGCCTGTGTGGGTGCGACGAACTAGTAGTAACCTTTTTGGCAAATTTTGGTTTCCACAACTTGGGTAAAGGGCGCGAAAAAGATTTTTTGAAAGGGTTTTTTATAAAAAATAACGAATTTAATTTACATTGTTTTTGCCCCCTTAAACCCAATTTTAAAAAACCAACCCAAATTTTAACTCAAAATTGTGTCTACAACACGAACTTACTTCTCCCAGGAAAAACATATTATTTTGACCCCTATTATGAAAGAATTGAAATAAAATTTTTAAAGGGGGCCACCCTTCTTTTTGTAAGTAGGTTTTAGGGAACCTATGTTACAAAAATTTTAACAACCTAACCCAAAAAATAAACTGGAAATTTTTTTAAAAATGATGTGGGGATGGACAGACGATGGGTGAAGAACTTTTTGTCTTGAGAAAGGGGAAATTCCAAAAAAGGGTGGAAGCTAATAAAAGGCTGAAGGACAAAACCAATTCGAAAACCCCCAGTTTTGGGGTTATAAAATCTCCGAAATAACACTTTGGGTTTCTCAAAACATAAAATTTGACTATGATCCCCTTTTTTCTTTCCGGAAAAAACTTTATATTAAGGTTTGAAAAATAATCAAATAAAAATTTTCTGCACCATTTTTTTTAATTTCACCTTAGAAAAGATAAAATTTAAAAACCAAAACTTTTAAAAAAATTTGGTTACTGAATTTTTATAGGGTCCTTGCTTTTCAACCCTTGTTGGAGCATCTTAAAATTTCCGGGGAAATGGGTCAATTTATAGCGGCAGATTAAGTTTAGGGGGCCTTGACCCATAATTAGCCGGTAAAATTCCACAAGTTCATGTTCGGGGACACGATAGTGTTTTCCTTAATCAAATTTTTGTATTTTTCCCCGCTTCTTAGTGAAAATCACCAAAAAAACCTTTTTTTTAAAATTGGGGAAATTTTTAAAAAACCCTACAGACTAAGATTTAACAAAAAAAGTTTATCCATTGCGTTTAAGCCTACAATAATAAAAATTATTTTTTTTAAATATCTTTTGCATTTGTTTAGTAGACCGGGCGAAATCACTGGCTGGCATAATTGGGTAACTTTTCCCCCACCGGATTTGGGGGCGAGCCCGTTTATTAAACTTTTTTTCTTTTCCCCCTTTTTTGGTGTTAAATGGGGAAAATAAAAATGGTGATTTTTTTAAAGGAAATTTGTTAAGTTTACCCCAAAACGTTTCAACACGATTCGCATTTAAGTTCAAATTTAAAAAAATATTTTTAACGAGATCGTTTTAAACAGTGGGGGCCAATTTTGGTACCCGGGAACTTTTCCTCCCCAACCCCCGGATGTTGGGGTGATCCGTTTTAGAAAATTTTTTACCTTTTTAACCACTTTTTTGGGGGGGCGGGTTTTGTTTTACTAAAGGGGAAAAAATACACTTTTTGCCATACAAATGGGCCCCTTTTTAAAATGGAAATTTTATGTTTTGGGGTTACCCAAAACCCGACCCTCGTTTCTCTTCCAAAAACCCTTCTAGATGTTCATCTGCCTAATAACCTTTAAAATGGTTTCCCATTTTAAAAAACTTTTGCAACGTCATTTGAATCCGGGCTTGCGCAAAACCAGTTACCGGGAAAATTCAGATTCCCCTTGGTTTAATAAAATTAGGGGTTCCCTAATGTTCACCATGAAAAGTAATCCCAAAAAACAAAATACCTTTTTTTTCCCACATGTACGTGGCCGCCCTTTTAAAAAGTCTTCCGTTTTTTGGGTTTTCCCAACAAATTCCTTTCCCCTTTACCCCGCCTTTTTAAAAAGACCCTCCCTTTGGTTCCCAAATTTAAAATTTTTTCCTTTTCAAAACCCTTTTGGGGCCTCTTGAAACCCAAATGGTCAAACCTGAGGGTGGTATCGGGCAGATTAAGATTCACGGGTTTGTTACCCTATTTAGCTCGGGACATAGTCTCACACGTATTTTTTTTTGGTTTATTTGGATTAAGGACGCGTCAACCGTTGGTCATAATGCACCACTCTAGCACAGATACTCTATTATCTGTGACTCTAGCCTAAGGGGGTTTGGGGAGGGGGAGCCCATGCTGGTCAGAACCAGCCAGGGGTAAGGAGAGGAAGGGGGGTTTCTCACGTCGCGGTCGTCATCGTCTTTTGTCATCGTTCGTTGTGTCTTGTCATCGTCCCCGGGGGGGTCGTCAAGGGAAGGGGGCAAAGCCCCCGACGACGATTGCCAGAGCTCGCCTCTAGTTTGGGGAAAAAGATACTCCGCTCTTACTAGCTGATGTTTGCGAGGTGGATTTTTTTCTCTTGAACCCGCCTTTTACGATTAGCAGAGCCTGCTCTGGGCCTATTCTACCCCCGGGCCCAGACGGGGGGCCCTCACACGTAAAAAATGGTATTTACTCAAAGGGGAAAAAGAGCCATTTTCTCCATCAAAGTGGCCCCCATTTTGAAAATGGTACTTCCGTTCAATTAGGATTTATTGGGGTTTTTTTACCTATAAACCAGCCCGGTCCCCAAATGTCTCACAATTGCCGCTAGTATTAAAAATCTACAATATTTTTACAGTCTAACTACGACGTGAGAAAAAGGGCACTTCAACCGGTTATGTCATATTTCGCTGCCTGTGATATTGTAAGTTAATAAAATGAGTTTATGGTGTGTTTGATGATAAGATTATTTTCTAAGTGTTTTTTTAATAAATTTTTATTAAGGACGCGTAAAACCGTTAGGTCAAAAATGCGCCACTCCAGCTCTAGCCTAGGGATATGGGGAAAGAGGCCCGTGCTGGTCAGAACCACCACGGGTAAAAGGGGATAAAAGGGGGGTTTTTTACGCCCGGGGTCGTTTTCGTCATAGTTTTTTTGTTTTTTTTGGAAGAAGGACGCGTCAACGGTTAGGTCACTCATAACGCACCACTCTAACCCTTGGTGGGTAGGGGAGGGAGGAGGGCCTACGCTGATCAGAACCAGCCACTGGTATAAGGGGATGAAAGGGGTCCCCCACGTCGCGGTCTCATCGTCATAGTTTGTTGTGTCATTGTCATCTTGGTTGGGGAGGTCGTCAAGGGAAAGGGGGAAATGTCCCGACGACGACTGCCAGAGCTTGCCTCTATTTTCGGGGAGTAAAATACTACCCTTCCAACTAGCTGATGTTTGCGGGGTGGACTTTTTCTCTTGATCGCCTTTTACGATTAGCAGAGCCATGCTCTGGGCCAATTCTACCCGGGCTCAGAGGGTCGCATAGTTTTTGTTGTGTCATTCTCATCTTCGTAGGGAGTTCATCAAGGGAAAGGGAAGTGTCCCCGACGACGACTGCCATATCTCGCCTCTAGTTCTAGGGATAATTAATGATAACTCTCCTCCGACGAATAACACGCCTTTAAATAATAGATTCCATTCCGTTTAATTTTGGTTTATTTGGATTAAGGACGCGTCAACCGTTAGGTCATAATGCACCACTCTAGCCTAAGGGGAATGGGGGGGTGAGGGCCCATGCTGGTCAGAACCCGCCACGGGTAAGGGGGAGGAGGGGAGGTTTCTCACTCGCGGTCGTCATCGTCTTTTTCATCGTTCGTTGTGTCTTTTCATCGGTCGCCGGGGGGTCGTCAAGGGAAAATCTCATTAGTTTGTCTGGCATGACATTTTACTGAGGTTCACATGGGAATAGTCTATGCATTGACGGTAAATTTACGTATCTGTAATAAATAAACACATCGTGAATTATAAAGCACCATTTTATAGTTTATTTTCTATATTTAACCTCATAAAAACTGATTTATAAAAAAAGGAGAACCGTTTTTTTTAAAAGTTTATTTGGATTAAGGGCGCGTCAACCGTTAGGTCATAATTTCCCACTCTAGCCTAGGGGGTATGGAGAGGAAAAGGGGCCATGCTGGTCAGAACCAGCCACGGGTAAGGGAGGAAAGAGGGTTGTCACTCACGGTTTTTCATTGTCTTCGTCATCGTCGTGTTGTCATTGTCTTTGTCATCGTCGTCGAGGGGTCGTCAAGGCAAGGGGGCAAGGTCCCCGACGACGATTGCCAGAGCTCGCCTCTATTTTCGGGGAGTAAAGAACTACCAATCATTCTAGCTGATGTTTGCGAGGTGGACTTTTTCTCTTGAATCGCTTTTACGATAGAGGCCATGCTCTGGCCAATTATACCCCGGGCCCAGAGGATCGTCATAGTTCGTTGTGTCATTCTCATCTTGTAGGGAGTTCGGCAAGGGAAAGGGAAGGTCCCCGACGACGACGATTGCCATTTCTCGCTCTAGTTTCGTTTCGGGAGTAATAATGATAAATCTCCTCCGACGAATAAACACGCCTTTTAAATAATAGATCCTTCCATTCAAATCACATTAGTTTGTCTGTCATGACATTTTACCGAGGTTCACATGTGAATAGCCGATGCATTGACGATAAATTTTCGTATCTGAAAATAAACAAAATCGTGAATTATAAAGCATTAGTTTATAGTTTATTTTCTTAATTTAACCTATTAAAAAACTGATTTATAAACAAAGGAGAACAACTAAATAAATCTTATAACAAAGATGCAGACATTATAACATTAACATGAATATTTTAAATTCTTTAAAACCGTACATGTCAAATGCGAATGTATAGCTTGTGTTGACATATAGAGCAGGGCATGTTGTTTTAGGAACGTATTATGTTGCCATGCTACACTCTCTATGTCCTCATTATTTAATTGGTATAATTACCTGAATCGGATGGACATAAGATAAATAAAATAAATATTGTTCCAATGATTTAATAATGCAATCCTAGTTGCATGTCTTGTATTAACAATGGAAAGAGTTTTTAGTGAATCACTGCAATTAAAAGAGGTTATAGATAGTGAAGCTTGAAAAGATCCCCATTCTCACCTCGCGGATGTCATCGTCTTTGTCATAGTTCGTGTTGTCATGTTCGTCGTCGTTGTCGAGGAGGTGGAAAATTAATTTAAAGCGTGTAAGGGTATAGTCTTAGTGGTTGGTCTGGAAAGTATTACTTCATGCCCTTAATAACCAGAGCTACGGCCTACTAAATAGCAGGGTTGCAATAGCTAGAGATATCAGGGAAAGGAGGCGGGTGATAAGGCTGATAAGCTTGTGCCTTCTGCGGCGCAAACATGATCTTGGTTTATTTGGATAAGGACGCGCAACCGTCTAGTTCTAATGCACCATACTTAGCCTAGGGGGGGGGGGGAGGAGGGGCCATGCTGGTCAAGAACCAGCCACGGGAAAGGGGAGGAAGGGGGCGGGGGTTTCTCCGTCGCGGTCGTCATGTTCGTCTTGTCATCGTTCGTTGTTTCATTGTCCATCGTCGCCGGGGGGTTCGTCAAGGGAAAGGACAATGTCCCGGACGACGACTTGCCAGAGCTCGCCTCTAGTTTCGGGGAGTAAGATACTCGCTCTTTTTTTTGGTTTATTTGGATTAAGGACGCCGTAAACCGTTAGGTCAATAATGCCACCACTCTAGCCTAAAGGGGGTGGGGGGGTTGGAGGAGGGGCAATGCTGGTCAGAACAGCCACGGGTAAGGGGAGGAAAGGGGTTTCTCAATCGCGGTCGTCATCGTCTTTGGTCATCGTCGTGTGTGTCATTGTCATCGTCGCCGGGGGTTCGTCCAGGGAAGGGGACAAGGTCCCGGCGACGATTGCCAGAGCTCGCCTCTAGTTTCGAGGGAGTAAGTACTCGCTCTTTCTAGTGATGTTGGCGAGGTGGACTTTTTTCCCCCCCGTCTTGAATCGCCTTTTACGATTAGCAGCGCCATGCTCTGGGCCAATTTAACCCGGGGCCCAGACGAGAGAGAGCGAAGTGAAAGGTTGATGCTAGTGAATGAAGGCGACGACGACGGTGAGAAAACTAGGGCGCTTCAACCGGTAGGTCATATTGCCCGCCACTGTGAATGAAGTAAATTAGAAGAGTTAATGCAGGTATGTCTGATGATTAGATGTTTTCCTAAGTGTATAAATACAAAATCAAATTGAAGAATGAGCAAGTAATAGCAACTAAAAGTTATGTATGCAAATGAAAATAAAGACTCATAAAAGTCATGTGTATGAAGTTAATTTAAAGTTGTTAAATAGATTACTCGGATGAGAAAATTTGGAAAGTTGTCGCCGTTATCATATGATAGAAGTTCTTCATCATGATGGGAGAGATCAAATTGCATGCGCAAAGAGATGAGGAGAGAAGAAGAGGAAAGAGTAAATGTCAGCTAATTGGAAAGTTTCGTTCACTTTGTAGGACAAAACATGAAACGGAACGTCCTTATGTTAGGTTTACAGAAAAGTGTGACAACAGAGTTTTTTCTTTTTTCAAAGAATAAAGAAATGTTTAACATGGATGAACCAATGCTTTGTAATTGGCATTAAACAATGCTGTTCTCAACAGGACTTATCACTCTTGCTTTTGCATCGAATAGATACACTTTATTAAAATTTAAAAAAAAAAATTAAAATTAAATAGTGAAAAATATCCGATACTTTGGTGGTTATCCGCTCACTCGTCGATTGCGGTCGGGCCTGCCGGGTGGCTGGTCGCTCTGATTAAAGTCCCCCACTGAAAAATCAGTTATATAACTGAGTGGCCAGACTCTAAATAAAATTTATTTATTTATTTATAACCAAAGGCAAAAACCCAAATTATTACTTAATACGCTCATGGGCGTACGGATTTACCAATACTCCATGTCATATACGTACAGCTCGAGAGATTACTGGAGAGTGAGAGAGCAATAATGTGAATAAACTATATATTATTTCAGATTTTATAACGAACAGGAAGTATACTTCTGTCTTGTAAAAGCTACGTTGTTCTCGTCATATGCACACACACTGTTTAAATGCAAATCAAAACTGACTAAAACAAAATCCAATGACTTTCAGCTCGCTACACTTTCGGGCGTATAGAAAACCAGCACTTACCATTGCAAAGCTCTCTAATCTGTTCAATTTCGAATTTAGATCTTCTCCACGTAACCGTTAGGTCATAATGCACCATTTTAGCCTTAGGGATGTGGGCTGAGGAAACCATGGTCAGAAACAGCCAGGTAATTTTTTTATTAATTTTTATTTGAATTAGGACGCTTGGAACGTTAGGTAATAATGCACCACTCTACTATAGAGGTGGGGGAATAAGAGGAGCCCCATGCTGGTTAAAACCAGCCACGGGTAAGGGCGAGGACAGGGGGTTTACTCACGTCGCGGTAGTTCATCGTCTTTGCCATCGTCGTTGTGTACCATTTTCATCGTCGTCGGGAGGTCGTCAAGGAAATAGGAGGTGTCCCGACGACGATTGCAGAGATCGCCTCCTAGTGTCGGGGGGAGTAATATACTTCGCTCTTACTAGCTGATGTTTGCGAGGTGGACTCTTTTTATCTTGAATCGTTTTTTTTACGAAAGCAGAGCCAGTGCTCTGGTGCAATTCTACCCTGGCCCTGACAAATAATGAATTAATATGACGTGAAGCAAAACTAGGGTTCGCTTAAACCGGTTAGGCTATATTGCGCCACCTAAGGATATTATATATTTTGTTTATTTGGTAAAGGGACGCGTCAACCGATAAGGTCATAATGGCACCACTCTAGCCTAAGGTGGGGTGGGAGGAGGGGTCTGTTTTTGCTTGGTCAGAACCAGCCACGGTAAGGGGAGGAAAGGGGGTTCTCACGTCGTGGTCGTCATAGTCTTGGGCATCGTTCGTGGAGCATTGTCAGTTTCGCGTCGAGGGGTCGTCGAGGGAAGTGGGGCAAGGTCCCCGACGACGATTGCCCCAGAGCTCGCCTCTATTTTCGGGAGTAAAAATATTACCCTTCATACTAGCTGATGTTGGCGAGGTGGGCTTTTTTCTTGAAATGCCTATTACGATTAGTCAGAGCCATGCTTTGGGCCAATTCTTCCCAGGGCCAGATGGGGTGATATGATATGAATGGATTATTATGGATATTAAGTTGAGAGCGTCGTCAAACCATGATAGATCTAATGCACCACTCTAGCCTACTAGGGGATATGGGGAGGAGTGGCTCCCCATAACTGATCACAGAAACAGACAACGGGTAGGGGGCGAGAAAGGGGGATTCTCACGTCCGCGGTAGTCATCGTCTTGTCTTCGTCATCGTTCGTTGTGTTATTGGTCATCGTAGTTCGGGAATATCGTCAAAGGAAGGGGGAGCGTGTTCCCCAACGACGATTGCCAGAGCGCTCTTTAATTTCAGGGAGTACTTCCCTAATAACTAATTGCTAGCTGATGTCTGCAGGTGGATTGTGTTATCTTGAAGATGCTTTACGATTGTATGCATCAGCCATGCTCTGGGCAATTCTACCCGGCGCCCAGACGGGATGCATTGATAGAAATAAGTCTTCATATGATTTGAGAGCGATTCGACTTTCATGCGCAAGGCATCATATTTGGTACAATCCTACTGACCTTCCGCTAGATTGACTTTAAACGCGTAGTGCCTACAAAAGATTCAACAAGTTGGTTGGCAAAGCTCGCTCATCTGTTGAAATTCAATCTAAGACAACCGCCATTCGAAATTTACGTCTTCTCACGTCCATTGATATCTGAAATCGTCGAAATTGGCGCGTCTTAAATTAACAATTGGTCAGGTGATGATGGGTATAGTTTATTTACGAGGAACACTTCGCTTACAACGCGAACAGAGCAGCATTGTTACAGACAATGTTGCCTTTTGCTATATGACCCGTGATGCGTTAAGCCGGACGGGTAAGCGTTGTGTGTAATGTATATAAACAAAAAAACAATAAACCTTCGGAGTACACGAGGAAAAAGTAGATATGACAGAGGGATCTAGTTGTCACGTAATATTTTTTGTGCAATTCATTTTTTCATAGTCTAGCGCAATGTTTGAGTTAATGATAGATTTGTAGATGAATAACAATTGATGAGTTATTGAGTTTAAGGGCGCGTCAACCGTTAGGTCAGATTTTCGCCCATTCTTATCAGAACCAGGACACGGGTAGTTTTTTATTAAGTTTAATTTGAAATAAGTCGCGTTACAACGTAAAGTCATAATGCCACAACTCTAGCCTAGGGGATATGGGGAGGAGGGGCCATGCTGACAGGAGCTATAGCACACGGAAGGTGTCCTCGACGACGATTGCCAGCGATCGCGCCTCTAGTTTCGTGTGAGTAATAACTCATCTTTTTACTAGCTGCTGTTTGGAGTTAACTTTGCATGCCATGAGAAGGAGTACGATCAAACGGAAGTTGCTTTTTTGCAATCTGTAGCTATTAAAAATTTAAAGAGATTTTCTTCTTTAAAAATAAAATAATAAAAAATTTTTATTTAAGAGTCTAACCCAACTCAGTTATATAACTGATTTTCAGTGGTGACTTTAAATCAAAGCGACCAAGCCAAACCTGCAGGCCCCGACGCAATCGACGATTGGCGACTAAACAAACCAAGTTCGATATTTTTAATGGGGAAATATAGCAATCAGTGGTATGGACAGTGCGAAGGCACCCGCGAAATCAAGCCAGAATCAACAAGGCCGATTCAGGAACAACTCTGGAATTTATTATGTGCTTCGTTGCTAGGACCGGCCAAAGTCACCGTTTACAAAACTCCCTAGACAAGAACTGATGGAGTGAAGTCCAAATCAGAAGTGAAGTTAAAAAACTTCTTACTTCAGCGGGAATCGAACCCTGGACCTTCTGCATTGGAAGCAATACGCCTTACCGCAAGAACAACGAGCCACATTCGTTGTTAAATGTTCATAGACTGTAGGCCTGCCTACCGTTTATATTTGTATGGAGTAATTTTACCTCTTTGGGTGTATGAAATTGTGTTTTAGGTGTGGGATCTAATTTGAGGAAAACATTAAAAGCAAATATTGTGAGATAACCTTCAACTTGCACCTATCGGTTCCGACGCCGTGCGAAACCAGGGTACTTTTACCAGTTAGGGTATATTGCGCAGCCTGTGTTATTGTAAGAGTGAAATGAGTTTTGGTGGTTTGATGATTATAAATGCTTTTACGTTTCTTTAACGAAAATACAATATGGGTTGATAGTATAGCAAAATAATAATTGATTGATTTGAACATAAAATTAAATCTATTGGTGTGGAATTATTTGGTTAGACTAATTCAATATGAGAGAAAATCAGCACGTCTTGACCGTGTCATAAATGATAGAATTATATTGGGTACAGCTATCTTTGATAGAAGCTATTTTAGGTAAGTAACCTATATCAGCGCATGAAATACAAAATCCTAAAGTTAAAATTAGAATTAATTGGCAAGCGCGTGTACTTGAAGATACACGAAACCACATTGATGTGGAATTATCTTTCGCGTACAAAAATAAACTTGCAAATATGCAACATATGTAATAGCTTTTAATGACAGGCAGCCATTTCTCTGTGTTGTTTGATCAAGCGTAAATTAATGGAGTCCTGCAGCGCAGAGAGATATTCAACGTAGTCTTGATACAACGTTAAACCTTCAGTTCGTGTGAACCCCCCCCCGGTGACCTAACTTGCCAAATAGAATTTATTACTACTGACATTTTCAGCTTTGTGTAATTTTTTAATTACGTGTCTGCCTACCTTGCAAAAATCTCCATTATTCACGGTTATACAATGTAGTACAAAAAAAAAAAAAATAGTATAAGTAAAAAAAAAACTTGAAGTCGAATGATTTTATTAGATTTATTCTGGATTAAAGGCGATCAACCGTTATATCATTAGTGAGCCACTCTAGCCTAGGCGGATATTGGAGGAGGGCTATGCTGGTCAGAACCAGAAAGGGTGAAAGGAAGGGGGGGGGGGGGTTCCGTCGCGTAGTCATCATCTTTGTCATCGTTCGTGGTGTCATTGTCGTCGTCGTCGACGTCCGTCGGAGAGGTCATCAAGCGAAGAGGGCAAGGTTATCGACTACGACTACCAGAGAACGCCTCTAGTTTCGTGGAGTAAAAATCCTTCCTTATACATATATAGCTGATATTTGTGAGATGAACTTTTTCTCTTGAATCGCCTTTCCGATGAGCATAGCCATGCTCTGGGTCAATTTACCCCGGGCACAGACTGATTTGGTTTATTTGGAATAAGGACGCGTCAACCGTTAGGTCATAATGCACCACTCTAGCCTAGGGGATATGGGGAGGAAGGGCTCATGCTGGTCAAAACTAGCCACGGGTAAGGGGAGGAAGGGGAGATTCTCACGTCGCGATCGTCATCGTCTATGTCAGGTTCGTTGTGTCATTGTCATCGTCGTCGAATACGTCGTCAAGGGAAGGGGGAAGGTCCCAAATACGATTGCCAGAAACTCGCCTCAAGTTTGGGGAGTAATATACTCCCCTCTTACTAGTTGATGTTTGCGAGGTGGACTTTTTCTTGAAATCGCTTGTACGATTAGCAGAGCCATGCTCTGGGGGGGAAAGGGGCCCAATTCCACCCCGGTTTTTGGTTATTTGTATTAAAAACGCGTCAATCGTTAGGTCCTAATTGCACCACTCTAACCAGGGGGGGGGGGGGAAGGGGCCTATGCCCGGGCAAGAACCGCCATAGGTAAGGGAGGAAAAAAGTTCTCACGTCGCGGTCGTCATTGTCTTCGTCATCATTCGGGTGTCATTGTCGTATCGTCGTCGAGGGGTTTGTCTAGAAGGGCCCGGTCCCCGACGACGGTTGCATGAGTTTATTTTCGGAATATTAATTTCTAACCCTCAATGTAGGCTGAGGGGGCGAGGGGGACTTGTCTCTGAAATCGCCTATTTTAGAGCAGGAAGAGCCAGTGCTCTGATTTTCGCATTCAACCCTTGGGGCCATTTTCAGTGTGGGTGTACGACGGGGAGGCACAGACTGAAAATTCCGTGAAATGGGGTGGCAAAACGGTTTTCTCTGCCATCATAAATCCTTAGTGACACTACACAAACGTCTGATTGAAGAGTCTTGAATATAGAGATAGAATTTAAACCCTTTGTTATTTTTATAATTGGAACACAGTTTCTGCCACGAGTCGAGAACTAGAGTGTGCTTAAGCAACCAAATAAATCAACTAAAATGATTTCTGTAAAAACCGTGGGTGACTAGTGTTGTTCAGATAATAGCTCTTACCGGGGCTCCAGCTGCTCACTGTGGGCTACCTACACGTAGGACGCCCCCCCCCCCCCGTGCTAGTTGTTAGCATGATAGTCGCCCAACTAGAGACAACTAGGAGGTATGGTGCGCCGTCACTTCTGCTCAGTCAACAATTCGATCATAGCGCTTGCAGCGAAGCTTGGATGTAACTACTTCAACACTAATGACCGCAAAATTTGAATTGTATTGAAATCAGATAACTTGCGTTTTGAATTAAGATTGGCTTCTTTGCTTAAAACCAAGCTAGGTGAAAATTATTGTTGCAATGTATTTGCTGCGCATTTATCACGTGTTATTATTATATAATGTATTTCTTTTTACAGGAGTAGTTAGGTCTATATGAAACAAAATGTAAATTGTACTACTGAGCCCCCCTTGGGCAACTATTATTGATATGATGTTGGGTGAGAGCATTCAACATACAAAAGCAACACAATAGTATTTAAAACATCATTCCGCATTTATGTGTTTTGGGGTTGTAAGTTATTTAGTGGTCTATTAAAAAAAATTGTGGGACATTTCGCCGCGCGAATATATTTTGTTGTGTTCAGTTTCAGCCAAGTATGTGACATCCTCAGGATAGGCATAATAAACTAATAAAATGTCCAAAATAATAATTAATTTAAATATGATAATATAAGGGTCTCAAAAGCCTAAAATTAGGATTTTATATCCAAGTTAATTTGAGGTACAGACACAGGATGGAAATAAAACTGTAAAATAAATGTTAAATGAGTTCCCGAGATTTTGTGGCATTAAATATTCGTTCCTAGCAAAGGGGGCCGCCCCTGTCCAAGACGTGCGTGTTGTGTTATGTAACTCGACACACACCCCTCTCCAACCACTCGTAGCTTCGTAGAGTTAGATGAGTTCGAGGGCGGATGGACTCTTCGACAGGACGTGGTTTTTGGCTGCAACTGGACTACGGCAGCCGGGACAACAATTGTATGTGTTTTACGATGATGGACTTGCGCTTGCGTCGAGTAAAATAAAATTAGAGTGAAATGTAAAAATTATCAATTTTTTATGCAACAATAACACTATATAGGCCCTAGGTCATAATCGTAAAAAAAAACAAAGCCATGTCCCTAAGCTAAAATTCATCCCCGTGGGGATCAGATTTACGTAAATATGGACGCAACAACACATTTTCAACAATCCAACTTAAAAGAAGAATTTCTTTGACTAAAACAGCAAATAAATACGTTAACAAACACGCAAGTAAGTAAATTGGTTGAATGTCAGCCACTCATTATTTTATCTTGTGTGACAGAAAAAGAACAGTAACAAAAGCCATTCAAACAATTGATGAAGAATCCGTGGAAATGCGGGGCGCGAATGCGATCTCTATAGTCCCATGTGCAATTCAAATAATGCAACAGAGCATATGTGCTCGCTAAGCATCTCGTCGGTCGGAGGATCCCATCTCAGTCTCCGATGGCTTGCCCCGGACGGGCCTGTTTTGAGATTACAGTCATGATGAGTGATTGCATCATTACGTCATCGTGACACTAGTCGGGGGTGGGTGTGGGGGGGGGGAAGACGGGAGCGTGGAACATCGAAACGTTTCATGTTTTAGTGTATATTTTCTTAGTACGTTATTATTATTTCAGTAAACATTGTGTAAAGTAATTTGATTTCCCGGTCGTCGCTGAAATTAAACCCATGCCTGGCGTTAACAGCACCATCAGTACGTCAAACTCCCGACTGTAGATGAGGGAATCTTCTTTGGAAGGAGAGATCTCAAAAGAGCATAACCACTTGTTAACTCAAACTAAAGAAACCCCACAAACAAACAAATCAGAGATCGAATATAACTTCGTTCTACTTTGCCTATCTATCAAATTCACAATGGGCTAAAACTAGGCCACTTCGCGAAACGTTTTTCCAGTCGCGTGATGGATGAGGCTTTTATGGTGGTTGATTTTGATCTATGGTTAGTGTTCGTGTCGTCATTGTTGTCGTCATTGTCGCATTACTCAAGACAAGAGCAAAAATGAAAACCATGTCGCCTCAAACAATGGCGAGGCGACCGACTGCGAGTCTGAAAGACCCCGAAACTAGGGGCGAGCTCTGGCAATTATATTATATTTTGGATCATATAATCGCGCAAAAACCCATCATCTATATTCTGACAAAACATGCATCGAAACATACAAAACGCGTGTCTCTTAATCGCAAAAAGCTAATCCGCATCGTCAACCGAATCGAATAAAAGTTTTAATTTTAATAAATACGCAAAGTCGCGAACCATTGTAATGACGTGGTTACTGACCTAGCGCTTATTGATTTGAAGTTGCGATAATTAGGACGCGAGCTCCATAATCCAGGAACACTCGCCATTGTCAAAGTCAAATATCGGGAAAACACTCCTACGCGTTTGGAAACTACAAATACATTCTTCAACAAAAAATAAAATAATAATTAAATGTGCCATTCCAAATAATGCAACCGCGCAATAACGAGCTCGCCTGTGAGAAGACGAGTACGAAAGGTCCCAACTCAGTCTCCGAGGCTTGCCCGGAGGCCTTGTTTGGGATTGGCATTGATGAGTGAGCATTAACTACGTCATTACGTGACACGGGGAGCGGGGGGGGTGAAACTTTGAGAAGGTTTCAAGCCTAGTTGGAATAAACTTGTATAGTACGTGAATATACATATTATTTTCCTTACATGTTTTAAATTAATCCATTGATTTGCCGTCGCGCTAGATTAAACCCAGCCTGGGTCAAACAGCCCCATCAGTACGTCAAACTCCGACCGTAGGATGGGGAAACTTTTTTTGGGAGGGGAGGATCCTCAATAGGGCTTGGCAAATCGTAACCCTATTATTGAAACCCCAAAAATTAACGATCGAATCGAGTGTAGGCCTAAAGTGTCCAACCTTAATATTATAGCACTTTACTGTTTACCTAAATATTGCCTTCTTCGTGCAACATAATGCACATTGTCACAACCACCTACACATTATTACTAATATAAAATAATTAATAAGAACTATTTCTTATTGTTATTAGACTGTCGGGCACGAAACATGTTTTACAAAAACAATAAAAATCAGTAGCTGCGAGTAGGCTAATAACATCTTAAATAGTGTTTTTTAGGAAGCCAAAAACTATCTGAGCATTTCTGTCTGCATACTCTCAATATTGCGGCTTTTTGAAAGCCATTTTTTGTAGACATGTTATAAAAAGTATATGGTGGATGGCGAATTTTTACCATAGTAATACAATTACCCGGACTAAGGACATTATGATTTTGAAGTGGTAGGTCCTATCTCTAATATCTAGCTACAATGATTTTTTTGCGTTTTCCGGTACGCTGAGATTATTTGTACCGGAAAAAGAAAAAAAAAGTACTTAAAAGCAAGATTTTAAAGATACACATTCAATATAATCACATGTCTGTTACGGATGGGTAAGTGTAACTATGGTAAAAAATTACCTATCCAACTCGTAGATTTATTTTATAGAAAGATAAAAAAAAAATGCATTGAAAAAAAGACGTCATACATGGGAGTATGCTGGACGCAAAAATGTTGTAACATAGTTAAGGTATTTCAAATGACTAGGCCTAATATATGATGTTCTTACTCCAAAACTACCTAATGTATTTATTCTGTATTCGTAAAACTGGTTTTGTGGCCCGCACCAGTCTAATTTATGTACAAAATGACGCACATCGCCAGCACCACCACCTCTAATAGACTACATCGACGACCGTTATTTGTAGTGTGTTTTGCCATCACATGTTATAACGAAGTTTTAAATTTAATAATGATTCATTAATTCCCGTTCTGTCACTTGACGATTATCAGTTAATGCTGAAATTATTAGTCTGAAAGTTATGCCGGCTAGAAAAGCAACTAATTTTGAATTATCAGTGTAGTGAAAACTTAAAAACTAAGTTGCTAAAGTACAATCTAGGCCAAATTGTACAGCGTAAAAGTATTGTATTCCAGTACCATAGCCAACTAGCAACACTACCATGCAACAAACAATGCAACAGCGACCGAAGTGAAGGCAAGTCTCAGTGGTTAGGAATACGAACAAAAAACATTGTACATATCTTCTTAAAAAATAAACAAGTGGTTGAGGAATCTACCCAAAAATTTAAATTGACAGTTTCAAATCTGAATGTATGTAGTTTCCATGTTAGCCACTTTTTCATCCTAGAAAGAAAATGTCATGTCTTTCTAGGTTTTGATATCCTAGACAAAACCGTGGATTGCCCTCATTCGGTCGCATGTTGCAATTGTGTGTAAAGCGTGCTACTTGCCTATCACATTCACAATGTGCTGAGATTGGGAGCAACCTTTCAAACTCGTTAGTCGACGTTATCACCATAATAAATCTAGTCTATACTATAGTTGGCATATTTTATAGGGAGAATTGCATGTAAGTAACAAAAACGTCAAACTTGTATAATAATATGCTAAAAAGAAGATCGTTTTACTGTGCGTACAAAACACTTCAGACATACACCTACATACTTGCGTACGTAATCTCGTCGTAATATCTCCACAGTCAAAAAGCGATATCATATTATATACACACATACTTTATTATGATGAAAGGGGAACTGTTAACTTACAAAACTGTGCGTACAAAACATGCTCTGACATTACACCTACATACTTGCGTACGTCTCAGGTTGTCTAGGATACGAACAAAAAAACACATTGTACATTTTCTAAAATTAAGAACAAGTGGTTGAGACTTCCCCAAAAATTTAAATTGAACAGTTCAAATTTTGAATGTATGGTAGTTTCCATTTTAGCCACTTTTTTCATCCTAGAAAATCTGTCATGTAGTTCGTGTTTTGATACCTAGGACAAACCTGTGGCGTGCCCGTCACTTCGGTTCGAATGTTGCATGTGTTGCAGTTAGTGTTGCTAGTTGCTTATGGTTACTGGAATACAATACTTTTACGCTGACATTTGCGATGTCAGATGTAAATTTAGCACTTAGTTTTTAAGTTTTTCACTACACTGATAATTACAAAAATAGTTGCTTTCTAGCAGGATACTTTCAGACTATAATTTCGCATTACTATAATCGTCAAGCGACCAGAACGGGAACTAAGTGAATACATTATTAAAACCTTCGTTATAAAATGTGATGGCAAAACATAAATACGGCGGCGACTGTAGTTTCTATATAAGTTGGTGGTGACTGGGCGATGTGCGTCATTTTGTACATAAAATAGACTGTGCGCCACAAAAAAACAACGTTTTACGAAAATAACAGAATAAAACAGTAGGTAGTTTGGAGTAAGAAATCATAAGTAGGACCTAGTCATTGAGAAGACCTAACTATGTTCGAAAAATTTTTTTGCCGTCATGCATACTCCATGTATGAGTCTTTTTCATTGCATTTTTTATCTTTCTATACAATAAATATACGAGTTGGATAGGGTAATTTTTAACCATAGGTCACACTTACTAAAACCACCGTAACAAGGACATGCTGAGTATATTGAAGTGTGTTCTTTAAAATCTTGCGTTAAGTACTTTTTTTGTCTTTTTCCGTCACAAATAATCTCAAGCGTACCCCTGTGTGAAACGCCAAAAAAAATAATTGTAGGTCTAGACATAGAGATAGGACCTACAACTTCAAATGTCATAATGTCTTTAGTCACGGGCAATGTAACTACTATGGTAAAATATCGGCCATCCAACTCATATACTTTTTATAAAATGATCTACAAAACAGCTTTAAAAAGCCGCCAATATGAGAAGTAGCTAGACGAGGAAAAAATGCTCAGAAATAGTTCTTTTGGCCTCTAAAAACACATTTAGCTGTTATTAGGCCTACTCGAAAACTACGATTTTAGTGTTTTGTAAACGTGTTTCGTGCCCGTGACAGTCTTAAGTAACAATAAAGAAATAGTCTTATTATTAATTGTATATTATTAATAAGGGTTTAAGGTGGTGTGACAATGTGCATTATGTTGCACGCAATATTTAGGTCAACAGTAAATTGTGGGCTTATAATATTAAGTTACACTTAGGCCTAACTCGATTCGATCGATTGTTGGGGTTCAACAATAGGGTTAACGATTTGCCACGCCCTATTGAGGATCTCCCTCCAAAACAAAAAAAGGTTTTTTCCCCCCCCATCTACGGTCGGGAGTTTTTGACGTACTGATGGGGCTGTTTGACCAGGATGGGTTAAATCTTAGCGACGACCGGCAAATCAAATAATTTAAAAACAATGTAAGGCAATAATAATATTCACACTACTAATACAGTCTATACAACTCGGATTGAAACCTTTCAAAAGTTTCACCCCCCCCTTTCCCCGTGTCCCGTATGGACGTGTTTATGCAAATCACTCATCATGCAAATCCCAAAACCAGGCCGTACGGGCCAGCCACGGAGGGCCTGATGTGGGACCTTTCATCTGTCTCCACAGCGATCCGTTTCTGCGCGGTTGGCATTCCCTACCCCTGGCACCCCATCTCATTGCTACTTTAATTATCAAGTTTGCCGCCACCTCTTTTCTTACTTTGTCGTTCTGCCCACCGCCGGTACCGACACCTGCCACTGTTTGTCCCGCTCGACTCGTTTTGCGTCTGCACCTTGTGTTGTCCACGACTGGACTCCGTGTCTCTGGCCCCCCTTACTCCCCTGCGACGCACGTCCAGCCGGTGAACCACATAAAATTAGACGAAATAGTGAAACGATATTTCATATAACAGAGCAATGGTTCACACGTTACAACCACCGTCTATGTTGACACTATATTATGTCCGCCTGTAACTGACACAGCTTCTCCGTATAGTTATCCACTATCAATCTCATTACTTCACTATTGGACACGTGTGTTTTGAGCACAAGTATGGTACTGGATTATTTCTTAATGGGGCACTGCTGTTATACACTCAATGAGAGAGTACTGTCTTGTTTAAACCACCGTTTATATGAGTAAGTTGCTCGTATGACGATATCGTTTAAGTGTACACTCACAACCTGTTATAGCATGCGTGTACTGTGTGGTTGGACGCAGGACTCTAATCTGTAATATCAATGTTACCAGTCTGTAGACTAATGATATAGGACACGAGAAGTTGTCACTGTCGTGCTACTTCAATGTACGCAGCTGATTATGTGTATGCGTATTACAAGTACTGCTGCTATTGTTGACCGAACAACCGTCCTAGCATTGTGTTTATGAAGCAGCCATGGTTCATTTTTGCTCTTGTCTTGATAATGACGACAATGACGAAAACAATGAACGAACGAAAACAACTAACCATAGGATAAAAATAACCAACAATAAAAGCTCATCCATCAACGCGACTGGAAAAAAACGTTCGCGAAGTGGCCTAGTTTAGCCCATTGTGAATGTGATAGATAGGCAAGAGTATATACGAAGTTTATCTTCGATATTGTTGTTTGGGGGTTTAATTTATTTGGGTTAACAATGTGGTATGGCTTCTTTGAGGATATCTCCTTCCAAAAAAGATCCATCTACAGCGGGAGTTTGACGTACTGATGGGGCTGTTAACACAGGCATAGGGTTAATTCAGCGACGACCGGAAATCAAATTAATATTTAACAACCAATATGTACGGAAATATAAAAAGTACTAAGACAATTATACAACTAAACATGAAACCTTCGATGTTCAACCCCCGTCTTACCCCCCCCCACCCCACCCCCGAATAGTGTCACGATGGACGTAATGACTGCAATCACTCATCATGACTGTTAATCTCAAAACAAGCCGTCCGGGGCAAGCCATATTGAGACTGAGATGGGACCTCCGGACCGACGAGATGCTTAGCGATCACATCATGCGCTGTTGCATTATTTGAATGGCAACATGGGACTAGAGGAGAGCCATTCGCGCCCCGCATTTCCAAAGGAAGCCTTCAGCAATTGTTTGAAAGGATTTTGTTAACCTGTTATGGTTCTGTCACCACAGGACTAAATAATGAGTGATGACATTCAACAAATTTACTTACTTGCGTGTTTATTAACGTGTTATTTATTGGCCTGGTTTTAGTCAAAGAAAATCTTCTTTGAAGTTGGAGTTGTTGAAAATGTCGTTGTTGCGTCCATATTTACGGTAAATACTGATCCCAACGGGGATGAAGTTTAGCTTAGGGAAAATGGCTTTGTTTTTTTATCCAGGATTATGCCTAGGGCCTATATAAGTGTTATTGCAAAAATAAAAAATTGATAATTTACATTTCACTCTAATATATTTTACTCGACGAGCCAAGTCCATCATCGTAAAACAAATAAAAATTGTAGTCCGGCTGCGTAGTCAGGTGCAGCCAAAAACCACGTCATTCGAAGGTCAATCCGCCCTCGAAATCATCTAAACAGCTACGAGTACGAGTGGTGGAGAGGGTGTTGTTCGAGTTACAATAACAACAACACAGCACAGTCTTTGGCTCGGGAACGACATATTAATGCCAAATAACCGGGAACTCATTTAACATTTATTTTACAGTTTTTTACCAATCCTGTGTCTGTACCTAAATAATACTTGATATAAATCCCTTAATTTTAGGCTTTTGAGGGGACGATATTATCAATATTTTAAATTAATAATAATTGGAAAAAAAAACCCAAAAAAATGTATTATTTAAGATGCCTATCTGAGGTAGTCCAATACTTTGGCTGACACGTGAACACAACCAATATATCTCGCGCCCCCCCCCCCCCGGCGAAATGTCCCAGCAATTTATTTTAATAGCCATAAAAACTTACAACCCCAAAACACATAATGCGGAATGATGTTAAATTACTATTGTGTTGCTTTGTATGTGATGCTCTCACCCAACATCATATTACATATATAGTTGCCCAAGGGAGGCTCAGTAGTAACAATTTAATTTTGTTTCATATAGGCCTAACTATCATCCTGTAAAAAAATAAATACATTATATAATAATAAAAAACGTGATAAATGCGCAGCAAATACATTGCAACAATAATTTTCACCTAGCTTGGATTTTAAGCAAAGAAGCATCTTAATTTCAAAACAGCAAGTTATCTGATTTCAAATACAAATTCAAAATTTGCGCGTCATTAGTGTTGAAGTAGTTACACAAGCATGCGCTGCAAGCGCTAGGATCGAATTGTTGACTGAGCAGAAGTGACCGGCAACCAATTACCTCCCTAGTTGTCTGCTAGGTTGGGCGACTATCAGTGCTAACAACTAGCGCGCTCTAACGTGTAGGTAGCCCACAAGTGAGCAGGCTGAAGCCGGTAAAAGCTATTACTCTGACAACACTAGTCACCCAACGGTAAAACTTTGCGAGCAGATAACTAAAATGAATGTATTTGCTACAAATACAAGGTATAATTGGACAGTCGTGAACTTAGTTTAAATATAAGCTTGTTAACTAGTTATTTTTTTTTGGGGGGGGGGGCTCAGATACTGTGTAAATGAACAGAATAAGATAGGCTTTTTGGATTATTCGGATAAAGGGCGCGTCAGCCGTTAGTTTTATAATTCGCCACTCTTGCCTAGAGGATATGTTGGGAGGGCCCATGCTTTGGGCAGAACCAGCCACGGAAGGGGGGGGGGGGGTTCACGTAGGCGTTTTTAATAATAAATACATATAGATCAGCGGCATTACCATAAATTGTGTAATGATTGTGTGAACACTTGTAAGCTTTTGCTATTCAAGTCATCTTGTGATGGCAAAGTGTTGTACAACGAAACTTACTCAGTGGGTCCCGGAAAACCTGAATGAAATGTTTTCTAGGGATGCTTAAACACTCGCGCCCTCGGACAACACATCACAATTATCCTAACACCCTAATGAGTAACCAAGTTAGTAGCCCGAAGAGGGTCACATGAGTGAAACAGATGGTTTTCCTATACAAATGGCATCCGTACTAAAAAATCTGTATGACGCGGAACTGAAATAAACATGTTCAACGGCGTCGGTCATTTCAGTCGCTTCGTAGAACAGCTGATGGAGTTACTCATGAAATGACCTTTTTTGGTTTATTTGGATTAAGAACGCGTCAACCGTTAGGTCATAATGCACCACTCTAACAGGGGGAGCAGGGGACCATGCATGGTCAGAACCAGCCACGGGAATAAGAGGAGGAAAGGGGATTCTCACGTCGCGGTCGTCATTGTCTTTGTCATCGTTCGTGGTGTAATTGTCGTCCTCGTCGTCTAGGGGTCATCAAGGGAAGGGGGCTAGGTCCCCGACGACGATTGCCAGAGCTCGCCTCTAGATTCGGGGAGTAATATACTACCCTTCATACTAGCTGATGTTTGCGAGGTGGACGATCAGCAGAGCCATGCTCTGGGCCAATTCTACCCGGGCCCAGACGGAGTGTATGGAAATATTTTTTC
>JAMZAV010007144.1:0-34496 GCA_024449915.1 Sweltsa coloradensis | reverse complement strand
GTGCTTGAGACGAGGTACACATATATTTATTAACAATTAACAATTCACACAAAAATGGCGAACGTTTCGGCCTACGCGGCCTTGGTCACTGACTGTTGGAGAAGAACTAACAACAAACAAACAAACAAAAACTTACATTTAAACATTATTTACAGTTACCCTATATTACAATACAAGGCGCTGTTGGGGTGAGTAGGTGGCGGTGTGCAGGTGGGATGTCTATCTCAGATTGAGGTTAGACTTTTGACGCGAGCTGGTGATGATTTGGTGCGCCAATTCCCATTGTCTCAGGTGTTCCTCATTGCATGATGGGGGCAACGACTTCACTACCCTTGTGGTGTAACAGTTGTCAAAATCTCTGTTGTGGGTGCCTGCATGTTGGGCCACCGGTTTCAGGTCTAGTTTTTTGACAGTGTCCTGTCTGTGCCCATTCATTCTTGTGCTCAGAGAGTTAGTGGTGAGGCCTATGTACTCGGCTGGGCATAGCTGGCACTGTAGTTAACAATTGTAGTTAAATTGTTAACCTGATATACCAACTGAAGTTAGCAATTGTAGTTAAATTGTTAACCTGATATACCAACTACAGTGCCAGCTATGCCCAGTCGAGTACATAGGCCTCCCCACTAACTCTCTGAGCACAAGAATGAATGGGCACAGACAGGACACTGTCAAAAAACTAGACCTGAAACTGGTGGCCCAACACTCAGGCACCGACAACAGAGACTTTGACAACTGTTACACCACAAGGGTAGTGAAGTCGTTGCCCCCATCATGCAATGAGGAACACCTGAGACAATGGGAATTGGCGCACCAAATCATCACCAGCTCGCGTCAAAAGCCTAACCTCAATCTGAGGTAGACATCCCATCTGCACACCGCCACCTACTCACCCCAACAGCGCCTTGTATTGTACTAGGAAACGCTAAAGTCCCGCCGCGTTGATGGATGAGCTTTTTAAAGTTTTTAGTTTGCGTGGGATATCTTTACTTTTGCAAGTGCTTTGTTTTGCTATCTACGCATTGTAGGTGATTGTTGTCAAGTTTCTATTGTTAGGTACCTGTCAATTGGTATTATATTTACCGTAAACAACTTATATTAAAAGCTTTATTTCTATGGCTTCTGGCTAACTTTTTCTTTCAAAAGGTACTACATCACTAAAACCTTAATGTCCATGTATAAGATGGACGTTGTAGCCCCATCCGTTTGGTCAAAATTGGCCCAAATGTCACGAAAATATCGCACTAAAAATCAAAAAACTTATATTAAAAGCTTTATTTCTATAGATTCTGGCTAACTTTTTCAACTTTTTCTTTCAAAAAGCAATACATCACCATTACCTTAATGTCCATGTGAAATATGAACGTTGTAGCCCCACCCGTTTGGTCAGAATCGGCCCAAATGTCACGAAAATATTGCACTAAAAATCGAAAAAAAATTGTAAAAGTACCTACGATATTCATGAGAAATATATTTTATTTTCTTCGATTATACCCAAAAACGTGGCAAGTCTAAGTTCAGTGATTTCGAAGGTCCCCTCCAATTTTCATCAAGATCGGATATGCTGTTTGCCCGGTAGAGAGCAAACAAACAAGACAGAAATACAAACAAAAAAACAAAAAAACATTGGAGCTAAATTTTTTGAGGGGTCAGTGAAATTGAAGTCTTCTCTTCGCTCGCTACGCTCATCCAAATATAACTGTAAATAATGTTTAAATGTTAGTTTTTGTTTGTTTGTTAGTTGTTAGTTCTTCTCCAACGGTCGGTGACCAAGACCGCGTAGGCCGAAACGTTCGACATTTTTGTTTTTTGTGTGAACTGTTAATTGTTAATAAATATATGTGTACCTCGTCTCAAGCAGCTACCTACATCCTTTAAGGCTATTGTACCGACTCTGGCCGATAATTTGAAAGTCGAAGAAACATGTCTGAAAAGTTTGCTGAATGAAAGAAGGCCTTTAAAATAACAGAAAAAAAATGTGAATTTTTTGGGGCGGGACATAACCTCACTTTTGGAAATTATATTTAGATTTTTGGACAAAAGTGTGATATACAAGACTAGTTCAAAATTAATTTTGAGAATCGGTTTTCTGGACATAGTTTCTAAACACCTTTAGCTACTTAACTTGACTAGAGCTAAAATAGTTTTCTGAATATAACATTTGGTGCTCGTATTTATAAAAACTCGTATGTGTACCGTTTGACAAACAAATTCGTACACCAACTATTATTTTCAGAAAACTATTTTAGCTATAGTCAAGTTGTAGCTAAAGGTGTTTAGAAACTATGTCCAGAAAACCGATTCTCAAAATTTAATTTTGAACTAGTCTTGTATATCACACTTTTGTCCAAAAATCTAAATCTAATTTCCAAAAGTGAGGTTATGTCCCGCCCAAAAAAATTCACAATTTTTTTTCTGTTATTTTTAAAGGCCTTCTTTCATTCAGCAAACTTTTCAGACATGTTTCTTCGACTTTCAAATTATCGGCCAGAGGCGGTACAATAGCCTTAAGGTAACTGTTGGTCTCCTCTCGCCTTTCCCCAACCACAAACACTGTATTTGATTCTTGTAACATTATTATTGGGTGAGATATAAGCCTGGGACCCTAGCTTAAGATTAACCTTTAAGGTTCGAGTTTGTTTCAAGTTCGTTTCAAATTTTTATTGAATAAATAATGATAATAATAAATTGTATTTAGAGTCTACCCACTCAGTTATATAACTGATTTTCAGTGGGGGACAGTAAATCAAAGTGACCAAGCCAACCCTGTAGGCCCCGATGCTATCAACGAGTGAGCGATAACCAACCAAAGATCAATATTTTTAATAGGAAATATAGCAATCAGTGGTATGGACAGTGCAAACACCCGCGAATCAACGCCAGAATCAACAAGGCCGATTCAGAACAACTCTGAATTTTTAATATTAAATACAATCCAGAAATAAAAAATCCATACCGATCGGGGTACGAACCCGAGTCTCCCACTTTCCGGGTGGACGCCCTAGCCAACTAGACCACCGAGACGGTAACTATTTAACTTCTGTATTGTAGTTACATTATAGACCTTGTATGGTTTAATGGAGATTTTTAAATTTCTGGATTGTATTAAATATTAACAATTCCACCTACGCGAGTGTTTCCCGACTATCCAAATCGGAGAAACTCTGAATTTATTATGTGCTTCGTTGCTAGGACGGCTCCAAAGTCACCGTTTACAAACTCCTAAGACAAAAAATGATGGACTTGAGCCCAAATCAGAATTTAAAAAAAACTTTGACTTTGAGGAATTAAACCCCTGGCCCTTTCCCGCATTGGAAGAGATACGCTTACCACAAACCAAGGGCCACAAGTGTGTTCCGAAACTATCTAGTTGGGAAAATATTTTTTTAACCTTTTGTTTGTGAACATAAGTAGTCAAAAAGCCCCCTCCGAGAGACTAGGAGCTATGTTTTGGCTAGGATAGGGCTTAAAGGCGAAGCTTTTAGCAGATCGGGATTATTAAATTTATCATTATATTATCTTTTTAGTCTTCCAACAGCTCAATAAATTTGTTATTTCCCTTTTTCAATAATGTAAAATTTGTGAGGGGAGCACTGGGCCCATCTCCAGGTTTTTAAAATGTGAGAGTGAGTGAGGATTCAAACAAATAAGTGCAAAATCGTGATTTGAGAATAACAATGCGAAACAGTCGAAAAGGGGCGAGGTACTCCAACCACGTCCCTTTCACAATGAGAAAACTCACTTTATATTGAGAATAGGCCCCCAGGTATAGTAACAAAGCATTTTTAATGCCCTAAGCTTTTCAGCTTTATTTTAAGTTTAAATTTTTAGGGGCTCAAAACAGTGCTACATTTCGGGATTTTTCCCCGGGGATGCCAGTGCTATATTTATATCCTTTAGTAGCAGTTTAGACAGAACGGGGGGAATGCGTGCAAAAAGTCTAGTTACCCCTTTTAAAGACCCAAAAAGGTTTTTATTTTATTTAAAATTTTTTGCAGTTTTGGAAGCATTGGGGTGTTATACAAAAAACTGACCTTGGAGGTTCATTCATTTAATTATTTTCAGTTTGGATAGCATTTGGGGGTGCTTTACAAACAACAGACCTTGGTAGGCGGAACTTTGCCTAACAGATTGTAACAGATCTATCAATAAGGATTTTCTCAAGGGGCCCAGACCAAGCGCATTCAGTCCTCCCCCTGACTGCGGGCAAAAGCGACCCGAAAAGCCTGTTCGGGGAAACACCCCAAAATACTGCTCAGTGGTCCCCTTTCAACCCAAAAAGTATGCCATTATTTATCTTAAAATCCTCTTTGGACAACCTTGAAAGCTTCCGGGGTTAAGTCTGGCCCGAAAAAAAGCTACCAATGAGTTTAGAGGACTTGGGTGTTCCGATACAGTTTTGGGCCGACCATTCCGTCTTTGGGTGATGGACAAGCGCGACTGCTTCTTTCGATAGTTTGCAGAAAGGACTCGCGGTCGGAGAATTTCGCTCGGGATTGGGATTCCTTTTGGTTTGAACTCTGGACGAGGAAAAATTTTTTCAAAGTTTACCGCTGATGAAATAAGAAACCGTCAAATACATATACTACAGGGGATAATTTAAAAAAATAGAGGGGGCAAGAGAGAAGAAAGGAGGGCATATCATCATCACACCCCCAAAACAGGTTGGACGTTCAACAGATTATGATATGAATTTCATAGGGCGTGCAAAACCTTGTAGTTTTCCATATTAAAAATAGCCAAATCATATGAAAAACTTTGATTTCAATTTTCAATTTATTTGGACAACATAACAACAAACAACAAAATTAATACGTACCTAGCAATAGCTGCAGTTAATACCAACAGTTTTCACCGTGTAGTCCATTTTACACAAGTATTAAAATATAATGCAATTTACCAAATAGAAAAGTCATACTGTACGCAACTACTAATTAAAAATATTAGGAAGCTTCGCAAACGCTTTTTCAGGCGCGTTGTTGGATGAGCGTAATTGGTGCACTGTGCTGCCATGTGTTAAGCGGATTTTCTGTTGTTCTGTGAAAAATCATTACTAAGTCGAAGAATTTTTTTTAATTAAATAAGATAAAATAAAAGATTAACTTAAATTTTAAATATGTTTTAAATAATCGTAATTAAAAAAAAAAAAAAAAATCGTAAAATTGCAATTTTCATAAGAAATAATTATTTGATTGCGCTCAAATTTAAGAGTCGAAAGCAGGGCCGAGCGCTTTCAAATTTTGCGGTGACTACCTAAACTAAATCGTCCGCTATCAGTAGCTCTGTCAATACAGTTGCGTCTTCTCCCCTAGGGTCCTACACTCTAAATTAAAAGAGCGGAAAAACACTCAAATCGAGTGAAATTTCGCTCCATTTTTAGCTTGTATTTGCACCGCTCTTTCTGAGTGACCACCACTCCTATAAAAGAGCGAAATAATTTCACTCCAAAATAGAGCGAACTTTTCACTCCAAAATAAGAGTGATAATCGCTAATAAAAGATCGAAATTCACTCAAATAATAGCGATATTTTGGCTTCAAAGATACTCTCTATTAAGGCTATTAATAACTCAAATAGAAGCGAAAATCACTCAAAATTGAGACAAACTAACTTCCCTAAAAAATATCGAAATTCAATCAAAAAGTAGCGGTGGGAGGGAAAGGTACACATGATATATTATATTTTCAACTCATGTTAATAGATCAATATCTTGAAACTACAAAATAGTATTATAGCAGCTGTATGCAAACATCACATTGATATGTAGATGGACGACTGCGTTCTCTCTGTTCACTGTGGACGCCCATGAAAAGGCATGCATATAATAATTTCCATTAAGTTTTATCTAGGCCTACACATGATATATTATGTTGTAACTAAAACAATGAAAACACAATGAACTATTCGTGCATATAGAAGTACAACAGATGTAGACATTAGGCCCTACCTTTAACTTTTCGGCGTTTTCCGCAGAAATGCCCTTTCTATTAGAACGTTGTACACTTCATCACTACCCCGGTAATAACTATTTTTCCTTGAAGACTTACACTGGCAAATGGCAATGCGCACACGGTCACGAACTAACAGACACTGACGAGTTAGTTGGTTTCGAAGATGCTGGACGTGTTCAGAGGACCGTTGATATATATTGGAATGCCCTACCTCGTTCTTTGTCATGAGTATATGACAAGCAATTATTACCAGTGACATGTTTGAAACGTCGCCGGTAAAATCTCTGCTATTCATCCCCTAGACTTGGCACCAATCAGGACAATACAGTAGACATACAATAAGAAGAAGCCCCATTCATCGCTTAGATAAATCTCAACACTTATCCCTTGAACAAGCTTTATGCATCGCTCACTATTGACTAAACATCGCTAACTAAAGAGCGGTCACATGGTCACTCAGCACATTTGAGCTAAATAATGATCACCCAATACATCGAGTGACAATTCCAGTTAAAAATGAGTGACGAACACTCAAAACGAGTGAAGTGACCATCCGCTCGGCGTATTGAGTGAAACAAACCACTCAAATAATTTAGCGTGTAGGCTACCCGCATTACCAGCCACGTTTCAAACCACGAGATATTATTTGGTGGCGAGTTGGATTATTTTATGCGACTGACTGCCACATCCAGGAAAACGTTAAGTCCCACCGCGTTGTTGGATGAGCGTAATTGGAGCATTGAGCTTTCCATGTGTTATGCGGATTTTCTGTTGTTCTGAGAAAAAATCATAACTTCATTGAAGTTTATTTTTAAAATTATTTAAAAGAAATAAAAAATAAACTTTAATTTTTAATTTTTACAATTAATCGTGATTTAAAAAATCGAAAAAAATCGTAAAATTGCGATTTTCATGAGAAATAATTTTTCGATTGCGTTCAAAAACGTGGCAGTTCTTAGTTCAAAAATTTCGAAAGTCTCCAGAAAATTTCATCGCAATTGGAGTATCGGTTTAGCCGGAATCGTGCTAACAGACACAAAAATACAAATAGAAAAAAAAAGAAAAAAAAGAAAAACATTCTGGATTTTTTTCTCCAGTGTAGTGAAATGAAATCTTCGCTTCGCACGCTACGCTCATCCAATTATAATGTACATCTCATGTATAGAGACGTAAATTACACTGTAGAAATATCGGCAGAAGGTTTTAAAACTATTGAAAGTGCCCTAATTGTAATGACAAATGTTTTACGCTCGTCTCAAGTTAGCGTGCATCTGCATAAGTATCACTGGAGACCGCCCGCTCACCGTAGTCGTGTTGGCTCACTGGTCAGCACGCTTGTTTTGAATGCGAGAGGTCGCCTTTTTATAAAACATTTTTTACTTTTTTTACTCATCCCATTATTATTGTTCACTCTTAATTTATGACGGAAACAATTTTTATGACTTTCCGGTGCAAATTACTCTAATGGCGAAGGCCTTCTCGCATTCCGCATTCCATAGTCGTGTTGAGCCCATAGATAATCACAGAAGTTGTAACGTAGATAATTGTGTACTTCTTGTTTATTTATTTAGATTAAGGACGCGTCAACCGTTAGGTCATAATGCACCACTCTTGCCTAAGGGGGGTGGGGGAGGAGGGGCCCATGCTGGTCAGAACCAGCCACGGGTAAGGGGAGGAAGGGGGGTTTCTCACGTCGCGGTCGTCATCGTCTTTGTCATCGTTCGTTGTGTCATTGTCATCGTCGCCAGGGGGTCGTCAAGGGAAGGGGGCAAGGTCCCCGACGACGATTGCCAGAGCTCGCCTCTAGTTTCGGGGAGTAAGATACTCCGCTCTTTCTAGCTGATGTTTGCGAGGTGGACTTTTTCTCTTGAATCGCCTCTTACGATTAGCAGAGCCATGCTCTGGGCCAATTCTACCCCGGGCCCAGAATTAAAAATATATTTGCACCATTTGATAGCGCTAAACAAAAGGAACACTTTGGGATTACAGTTCTTTACGTCTTTCTTTGCCCCGATCATGGTATTGAGGTTTGCGGCAACTTCAGGGGCGTCTTTGTACCTAGGCCAACTAGGCACGGGTCCAGGGGCGGCAGCCCTTGGGGGGGCGGCACAAGAGCGAAACAAATTCAACAATGTTAGTTTAATTATTTTATTATTTGTTTTGTTTTTATTATATCGTATTATGTAATTTTAGATTTTAAAACGTGTTTTGGAGCTTTTAAAAGTTGAAAATTTGCAAAAATTTCGCCTTCGGCGATCCCTATGCAAGAATTTTTAAAGATGTTGTAAAAAGTAGCTTACATACACTGCTAGCTGTCACTACATTTACAACCAGGTGTTTAGTACTTACATAGTCCCACATTCCCCACTACTATTTTGTTTGATGTTTAGGAGAAGCATAGCATAGTTAATGAAGTTTCACTCTAAACAGTGAAACAGTTTATGTTGATTTGATAGCCATTAGCCACCAAAGGCGAAACATGCAACAAAATGGTCAAAAGTATGGTAACCAAATTGAAAGAATAAAAATACCCGCCACTCTCATCTTGGAGTAAAAGCATGCCGAGTATAGATACATGCATGGGTAAGAATACCACAATGTTGAATGTATAAATCAGTAATCATCGTCTCGCAAAGCAACATTGACCTTGTGAGACTGACGAAAGGTCACGACTGCAGCGCGAGAAGGATGGGAGCGCACACGCAGAATCAGCTACCCAATAAAAATATACTTGTGAATATACTGAGAGACATTTTAAAATACAAAAACTTGCAAATCAAATTCGTATTTTTGGAATAGAGTGATCTCAAAACAGATTTGAACGTGGTTTTTCAAATCACTTTTACATTACAGTTACGTACATACATACACTACATAGTTACATTGCACATCTGCCACGTACTAAAAAATAACCCAGTGTTCTTCGTAGCCCATCAAATCAAAATAAAATAAAAAATTTCCAATGCAGCAACAAACACAACAATTGATATTTTCCACCTTTCCCACTGCATTCCACCGCCATCTAAATCAGCAAATCATCAAATGAACACTGAAAATTTGCACTGCCTTTTGTTTAACATTTTTATTTAATGACAGGAGCATTGACAAAAAGAAAAAGGGTATTGTTTCCGTAAATTTTTTGTTTAGCCTAGGACTATCATCCCCTACTATTGTTCAACTACATTAGGCTTTCTGTAATCAAAACAAGTTATTTGTGCGGGAGTGTCAGAACACGGTCGTGCAGGCCTAGGGCTGGCTAGGAGAGGCCTAGGAGTTGTCAAACGTGATGTGTTTGTATTCATATTTCTAGTCATATAGCCTAAGGTAACTTGAAGCTTACACTGTTGTATTATAAATAATTTTTATCGTCTGGGCCTAGGCCCGGAATGGTTTCTGTTTTGTTTTATGAGCGTAATGACAACTTTTCTCTTTTTACGCATAGACACAAAATTAAAAATGTCGTCCATCTGTTTACGTATTTTCTTGGGGCGAGGCGTTCGTATAGCCTGAGCTGCCGTTATCGTCTTTCGTACATACGATCCTAACGCACAGACGCGGAACTCCGTGCAGCCATCAATCCCCATTTTAGGCGCAATTCCGTGCCTTTTTGTGTAGCTTTTACTGATGAAATTTAACGATTATATCCATAATTATGGATCAAATAAGATCAACTTTCACCACAGTGTTCGAAATAGTAAAATTAATACGTCGCTGTCATGAAACATGGATATAACTTATTTCAATGCAGTAAAGTGCATCATCAAGTTCCCAAGTTATCATTTTTTTCCGAAGCAATAACAGACCAAAGAAAAAAATAGACAAATGCGATGTGTTCAAAATTTATTTTTGAGTATAGTTGAATTTTCCATAATTATTTGATCATAATTGTAGAGCTTGTTATTTGATTTCTAACCCTCTGCAGCTGCGCCTGAAACCTGTCTATGCATTAGGCTCTTAACACGAATATATTAATTCGTAAAATTAAAGTTCTGTGAAAAAACCATTACAATCGGATAAAGCATGTAGGTGTTATTAGTCAAAGAAATGTTTAAAAAAGAAAAAAAAGAAAATTTTTGATTTTTATGAGAAATAAATTTTTGATTGCGCTCAAATTTCACACGAATATCTTAATTCATAAAATTACGGTTCTGTGAAAAAATGATTAAAATCCGATAAAGCATGTAGGTGTTATAAGTAAAATAAATTTTTTAAAAATAAAATAAAAATTGTAAAATTGCTATATTATCATGAGAAATAACTTTTTCGATTATGCTAAAAAACGTGGGAGTTCTAAGTTCAGAGATTTCGAAGGCCTCCACAAAATTTCATCGCAATTGGAGTATCGGTTTAGCTGGAATCCTGTGGACAAACATACAAAAATGCAAAAATGCAAAAAAAAAAAGAAAAAAAGAAAAAAAAACATTCTTGATTTTTCTCTCTAGTGTAGTAGAATGGAATCTTCGCTACGCTCATCCAATCATGAGTCTATGATGATGTCACTAATCAATAATCATCAGATTGTATCTCATAGTATTACGAAATACATACCTAGGGCGACAGTCGTTCGCCCGCAGCCAAGCGCACGGGACTGCTAGTAGGCGATGATAACTCGACCCTGTTTACTCCTACCCGAGTGGGGGGGTTTTCAGCTATCAATTTTTTTGTAAGTTCGAAGTTCGGGTTTTTTAACTGGGAAAGTTCGAGTTCGAAGTAAAAAAAGCGGGTTCGCACATCCCTAAAAATGACTGATCATTTTAGAACAAAATAATTATTATAACAAAATAATTGTAGGATCCCTGGCGTTCGTTATAATCACAAAAACTAATTGTTAGAGGCATGAAAATATCGTTATTGCGATTTGCGCGAAAAATTGTTTTTTTAAACTTTTTTTCATTTTTTTACGTTTCATGATGTTTGGAAGCCAAAAATGCAATTTTAATTTTCGCAAATTAATGCGATATCGGCTTTTTAAAGCGATAAATGCTAATATGCGCGATATAGGCACGATAAATGATATAATTCGCAAATACGCGCGACTTATGGAAGGCCGCGCCATCATTTGCCAATTTCCACATCGCCTCTCTACAGTCATCGTCACTTGGCTGGCCGGACGGGAGACGGACAAAAATGTGTGGAATGCGAAGAGATTGTTGTTGCAACCTTGGTACACATGCACTCGAGGTCGGTGCACATGTACCAGAGGCTTGGGTTCTTCAGTGCATCTACTCCCACCTCGCGCGTGCGCGTGGTTTACGACGTTCGCGGCGTGCATTTTGGCAGATGCAAGCACCAAGTGATGGGAATCTCGTGACACAACACAAGTCGTAAAAAAAGAAGCACGCCAACTAATTCGGAGAAAATAAATTTTGGAAGCTCCAATGCTAAGTATCTGTCGTAATTTTACAAGCAGGTCGACGAGAACGTTGTACAAAATCATCAATATGATTAAAGACAGCTCAACACATTCGTCCGACTGCCGTTAGTGTTGATACATGCACATTCCTCCCGAGCATTAGTGCCAGACTGCCAGAGAGCCATGGGAAGATCGCGGTCTTTGACCCCCCCCCCCCCCCTCCCCCCCATCAAACTCTGCTACTAGACCGACCGTAGAGCCCAAATTTCATAATTATTGTTGTGGGAAATATGGTGCCCATCTCCGAGCTACGTGTGCGAAATAATAAGTTTTGAAATTTAATCTGAAAGTCGTATTGTACAAGTGATATCATAAATCAATTCCAAACATATTATTACCGGAAAACAACAACTGAAATAGTTTTACCGGGTGGCTAATATATTTTTATCTTGCAACTGTATTTTATGACATGGCTAGAGTAGCAGTGTGTAATCATGTGGATAAGATAAAATTGGAGCATAGACTGCAGTCACTGCAATGTCTCAGGTCACATGTCACATGACTCCCCACCCCAGTTCCACAGCAGCTGGCCGGTTGCGCAAGCGCTCTATGCCAGCTCATCAGTTTAGTACGGGAAGGCAAGCAAGCAAGGTCCCAGCTGGACGTTTCCAGTGTTTATACTCTTGACACTTAGGGCTCCATTGCGATAATGAAAATTACATGTAGACACTTGACAGTAGATTACGCGTTGGACACCAGTGACATAAATGCAAGAATTAACATCATCTGGAGATAAATATAGTTGTGTAGCTTGCTCCTTACTATGTAATATGTTGGAGGGGGGGGGGGGGAGACCCCAATTGCTTTAATATGTGGGTGTCTTCAAGTACTTAATATCACTTCATTTATTTAATTTATTGCACTTGTGTTGGTGTAGGCAGTTTTGAATTTTTAATTTACTACCTTGTTTGTACCTTGTAAAATAGTAATTGTGGAATTATTTTGGCAAAGGCTATGCTAAAAGCTAATGCATTTTGAAGCTGACACACTATTAATTTGGTAGGTAATTAGATTGCATACATACTTAGGGCCTACATAAATACAAAAAAACTTGATACGAGATTTGAAGATTTTTGTTTACTACTCGACTCGATACTCGCGAGTAGTTTGATACTCAAATTCGACTCGAATTCCCGCTTTCCGACTTCTGGGGAGTTAATGCTATAAATGCTATTTTCGGAAAAATTAATGCTATAAAGCCAAAAAATTATTGCTATAATTTCACAGCTCTACAATAATTGTCATGTTACCATTTCATTTTAACCTAAAAAAAAGTGAACTGGAGTCAACATTAATATTATTTTTTATTTTTTAGTACCTTGAAATGGTTCTAAATAAACTACCACCATTTTAATAGTTGTCAGAGCAAGTTTTAGTGCTGTATGGGTACTATTGATATATCAAAATATTTTGCATTTGTCAGCACTCAGCAAGTTTTAACTCCTAGTGATTTGTACCAATTGTACGCGATATTATTGCGATTTTATTCTATTTCGGCACGATTATCGATATGAAAGTTGGTCAATAATTCATTTATTTTGTTGAAAAATCAACTACGTGTTTAATTTCGATGTCAATGTTGAAATTTTATCGACATTGCAAATTTGACTTCGTCGATGTTGATGACGATGTTGTTTTTAACATCGATGCCCAGCCTTAGCACCAATAAGTAACTAAACCAATAACAAATTATATTATTTAACAAATCCATTTCAAATGTTTTTTTTTAGTAGGTTGGTATCGATAGGCCCATGTATTTTAAATTTTTAATATTGATATTATTATTCAATAGGGGTGTGCAAATCCAATTTTTAATTTCAAATCCGAATCTCAAATCCCAAGCAAAAAGATTCGCGAATCCGAATACAAAATTGGTTCACCTCACACGGAATAAGTAACATAAAGAAAAAGAAAACATAAAGAAGTGCCATAATTTCATGGTCCCGTGCTGTTTTTTATTGTTTTTACCACGTTTTCGAGACTTCGTGACATCTTCAGGCAATCACCAACACTTCATCATCCATCCAGCTTTTTCTGAACGCGAAGTATTTATCTCGCGTGGTAGGCCTATCCTATCTTTATCTTTTGGCATTGTTTTTACTTTTCAAGATAACATTGTGAGGAAACTTCTTGCTGTCATTTACGAGCACATTAGTAGGCCAAAACATAACATTTATTGTATCCACTGGGCTTTAAATAGAACGGCACTTATTACATACGAGTTCGGAGATGGGCATTGTTCACGTAATGCATACGCATTGCTATGAAGGGAAACTGACGTAAACACGGCGCCCGTCTATCTTCCGAGCAGGCAGCTGGCTAGTGCTCGCGTGAGTGAGAGAAACAGAGCATGCTGCGCCGTATGGCCTTGCGCATCGTCTGCAGCAGCCTGCCAGGCATCATCCAAGAGAGAAGAAGAGAGAGAGAGAGAAGAGCGCACTGTTGTTTTTCGAATGCTACGTGCGAGAAAAACATCGAGTTTTCTTGAACAACAAGAGGCAAACGGAAATTCTTCTTTTAAGTACGCGGCGGCCATGTTGTCACGTGATTGACTGCAAACTCTAAAATCAACCTTTTTGCAAGTTTCTTGTGTGTTTCTCGTGTCACCGGATTCGAATTCTTTCGAATACTTAGAATTTTTACGATTTCTGATTCGACCCTCAAATCGAATTGGAATACTAAAAGATTCGATTTGGATTCAATAATTTCGAAGCTTCGCACACCCCTATTTTCAAGCATGCATGCTTGTTTCTACAGTTCAATTAGTAAAATCAAAGTTTCTCTGTCGATTGAGGATGAAATCCAGATTGATAAAATTACCTGTAGAACTCGATCCATCCCATCTTCCACATTCTTCTTGAAGAAACTCTTCCTAGCGGACGGGGACGAAGGTATGTTTTGTGTCGTCGGGTCGATCTGGCCATCCTCGGACTGACCCTGGAGAGTGGACCCTTCCGCCGGCGAGTTTACTATACACGTAGTTGACACTGTTCACATATCAAATTGATAATGATTTCATTTGAACACAGCATTGCGTCAAGAATATGAATACAAGACGAGATGTGTTGTTCGACAGGTTTAGAGATGTGCAAAAATGTTTTTTTAAAGTTTGAAAATTTGTGTCTTAAAAATAAAAATTTGCGATTTTTTGTTATTTACCAAAAAAACAATTAGGCCTAGATAATGCAACAAAAAAGTCTAGTTTTAAATTATCAGTATCACAAATTCCAGGACAATTAATGATTAATTTAAAAGAAAAACAAGCACATGAGAGTGAGAATCAGTTTTAATTTTAAGCTCAATTTCAGCCTTCAGTTTTCAAAGTTTCTGACAGTTTTTACCACCTGATTAATTTCGACTACTCGGCACCTCCACCAAAATTATGAAATTATGCATTTTTTGTGTAATGTTAATATTTTGACATGAAGTATTTAGAGCTTACTCGCGTACAAATGGGTATGATCACACAATCGCGTTTTATGACCCGGCACCTCCACCATATGAACCAGCCACGATTAATTTAATTTCGACTACCTACACGGCACCTCCACAAAAACTTTGGAAAAGAATTGTTGACATTTGTGACCTAATTCCCGTTTAAAGACATACTTGCTAATCGCGGTATCAACTAAAATATTGCGAAAATTTGCGAAATGGAAATTGATACCATTCAATGACAATTCAGGTGATTCATGTGCAAACTGAATTTGAATGGGTGATTGCAACTTAAAAAAAATTTCACAAATTTTGTTCTCACCATGTTAGCACATCTTTAGGTATCGGTAGAGATGTGCAAAAATGGTGACAACGAAATTCGCGAATTTTTTAAAAGTTGCAATAATCCCTTCAAATTCAGTTTGCACATGAATCTCATGAATTGTGATTGAATGGTACCAATTTCCAATTCGCGAATTTTCGCGAAATTTTAGTTGATACCGCAAACTAGTAGCGAAATTAGCAATTATGTCCTTAAATGCGAATTAGGTCACAAAATTTAAAAAAATAAAAAATTTCAAAGTTTTGGTGGAGGTGCCGGGTCGAAGTCAAAATAAATTAATACTGGCTGATACATATGGTGGAGGCGCCGGGTCATACAACGCGATTGTGAGATCGTAATAATCGTTTTGAACGAGAGTAAGCTCAAAATACTTATTCATACCTATCAAAAGACATTACATAAAAAATGCGTAATTTGAAATTTCGTAAATTTGGTGGAGGTGCCGGGTAGACGAAATTAATTCTGGTAAAAATTGTCGGAAACTTTGAAAACTGAAGGCTGAAATTGAGCTTAAAATTAAAACTGATTCTGAACTTCACTCTAATGAGCTTGTTTTTCTTTTAAATCATTAAAATCAAATTATACTGAAACTTTTTTTTTTCTTCTTCTTTTTAAATTTGTTCATGAGAAAATTGTGTTTTTTGGTAAATCGCGACAAATTGCGAATTTGTATTTTTAAGGTGCGAATTTTCAAACTTTAAAAAACCATTTTTGCACATCTCTAGGTATCGGTTTAAACTCAATTCTATTCATAACTGTAGATTGTACCAGAATCAGAAATCTAATTGTACATCTTTCTGTTTGGTAAGAACTTAAACTTATGAGACTGAATGCAGTTGTCTGAATGAAGCTTTAAGCCTGGTTTAGATGGTCTAATGTGTCTTCCAAGAATAAAAAAAGTCAAATAATGTAAAAATAAGACATCAAAATATCATCATGTCTCAATTGCTTCTCATCTGTCCATGATTTCAAAAATCGGAAGGAAAAATTGGAATGTCTAAAACAGGCATTAAACTATGAAATAAATAAATTAGGCATTTTCTCAATGCCACCCTATTTTTTATATTGCATTGGGAAAGTTTAAAGGGAGACCCGTTACAAATGTATTAAGAAATTTCTGATGGAAGGACGAGAAGTTTCAGCAATATCTTCGAGAGTACTTACCCATCGACTGTCGTCGCTGCAGTGGCGCTCTGCCGAGTTGCGCGGGTGTCGGTGCAAGAACAAAGGTGGGGCTTTCTTCCTTTGCTCCGGGATCAGAGTCTTCAGAACGAGATGGAGGAGAAGCAGTTCGAGAGATTTCGTCGAAGGCGAGCACGTCTTCTGCATGGACAGAAAGTCAAACCCAGTTATAGGTAGTAATTTACTTACATAAAAAAAGTAAAGCTAAAAAAAAGTGCATAGGCGCCTATTAAAATTAGGGATGACGACAGTTACTAATTAAACCCCCGGTGAACGTGGGTGTAGTTCCAATCTTTCATTACCAGTTACCCAGAATCACCAAGTTTTTCCTTTGTTTTTTAAGATGCAGAGCTGGAACTTTCACATTTTGACAAGAACTATTATGTTGTAACACAACGAACCTACGACCCTCAGGTAATCGATAAGCTCTCGTTTGGATACTTCACTAAATAGTTAAACTTGAAAAATAACATTTAATAAACAAAAAAAATACTTGGCGATGGGTCGCCTAATTAAAGTGAAACACGATTTCTGATCTCACTTGGAAGTAAAAATTAATTAATTTTAAAAAAACTGATCAAGACTAAAATCACTCAAACTTGAATTATAAACTCTACTTAGGCGTGAACCTGGTACTCAAGTCTAAAGTTACCTAACCAGTTCATAACACACTCCTATAACTCACCAAGACCCACAAAATTGAGAAATCGTACAACAGCGAAGACAAACATCTCTGAAATACAACTTATAATTTATACTAGATCTCGGATGACATTACAACAGACAATCAACGGTTCATAAGTTTAAAACCCAGAAGGGGCTATATTGCATGACACAAATGAATTTCCTTCATTGACAAGGAATACATTTCAAACCCTACCTATCAGTACTGATGTCTAAAAGCGAAATGGATATCCAGTTAAGATATCTCTTGGTCTGATGGACAACATAAGTTTCCCGAAAATTTATGGAATATAATTGTTAATAAATTTAATTTAAATACTCATCACAAATGATCATGACTCCCATCGAAACTTATGACGTCGAAAAAGTCCGACGTGTAATTCCGTAACTTGCTGCGTATTTGTAGACGATCGTAGTCTTGTATTGAAGATCCTGTCTTGAGTTCGTATCCCGGCTTTTGATTACTTTTGATTTTCAACTTTCCCTTGATAATGTTTGAGCGGTGATAAAATACGATATTTTATCGTGCGAAAAAACTCAACTCCGATCGTACTTTTTTTTTAATGTTTCACACTTGCCCGATATTAGCTTTCCCCAAGTCCAACAACCAAGTTTTTCCTGTATCTCACACGGTAAAACTGTCAAAATTAAATAATGTAAACACGCCTACTTTTATCGGCTCAGTTCTGTTCTTACCGTCTTTATTACCAAAGCACTTCGTTCGACGTTGCTGGCTCAGGCACTCACGAATATTCCGAGTTCTTATTGTTGATGTTATCTCTAAGCTCTTTGCAATTAAAATTCGCCATTTTATCTTCAACTAATCTGCATTTAACGGATTTCAAAACCAATTTACATAAAAACTAAGCCTCGGCCATGATATCAAATTTGGTAATTAACTGTTCCTTATATGTTCCTATATTTGGATTCATAGACAATATTATCCTCACCGATTTCCTTTTTATAATATTTCAATCTGTATTTCGTTGTAATACGACCACCAAACCTTGCTTGCGTTATCGGTCCTAAACTCCAGGCTACGCGAATATAATCTTTCTCGGTTCTTTTAAAACCCCAACTAACTCTCGGTCCCGATATCGAATGGTTCCAACCCTTTCTGGTTATCGATGCTGTCTTTTATTAAGTCCGTAGGTTTATTAATATGCTCCTAAAGCATGCAAAAGTTCGTTTACTCACGTATCCCTGGGCTGGGCTAGCCTTATAAAATGTACCTCGATTGGTTATCGTTCTCGTTGATTTCTTGTATTTTTTTTTGGCAGACGCCGTTCGTTTTCGATTATCACTTTCGCGGATTTTTAACACGCGTTTCCTATATCCAAGTGTTCTTTCCTAGTTCACTTTCTCTAATTTTACGCAACGTCTAAAATCGCCCACGCACACGACCGATTTCCAATTCACGTCTCAAAGCTCTCACGACACACTGCCGACAGACGCCGCCCTTTTAACAATCCAAATACGATCGTAGCGTTATGATAACCAATCAAAGACCAGCACACAGCCCTCATTAAACTGAACTAGGTCTAAACAAATGTCCGGGTGACGCTACATGCGAAAATGATGAAATATGATCTTGGCATTTTCTAGAATTTATAAAATAGATTGACATAGATTTTTTTATGAAAATTGTTAAACTTAAGTGAATCACATGATTCTTTTTATGAAATCAAAAGAAATTTTCTCTAGTTTTGATTTAAATCAAACCCGTTCTGTATTATTAGTATTTAATTAGTTTTTTACATGGTTTACACATTTAAACCAGTTGCCTCAGTAGTACCTCGAACCAGCTCATGAAAATACACCCGCTCTCCTTTTCACTGACCAACGGCAATCGACTTCAAGATAAGAATCCATCTTCAAATGACCATTGCCAAAAGACCTAAGTCCCCTCAGAGAGAGGCCGTATAGTCTCAATGTACCATCATTTTTTCATTTCTCCCCCTCAAAAACATTGTCGCTTAGTACCCAATCCCCCCCCCCCAAAAAAAAATAAACTGATTTCCCCCCAAAAAACACAACTTTTATGTAGGTAGGCCCAATGTACATGTTATTACAAATTGGAAATTGCCTAAAATTTTTAATTTTTTCTACCCCCCCCCCCCCCCCAAATTGTTGCTTAGTAGGTCACCCCGCCCACCCCCCCCCCCCAAAAAATACATTTTTTTGTAGGCAGAAGCATTTCCAACATATATTTTGTATACAATATCAAAATTGATTATGACTTGCAAAATTATCTATAGTATAGTTATAGTGACCTACCCAAATAATGTTCACATCCCCCAAAGAGTAGTCAACATTTTTAGATTGAGTTACATTTTTAGTATGGTATTCCTGCTTTGTTTTACAACTTGTTGTAATTTTACATAATGTTTGTAAAATACATTGGGTAGGTAAGTATCTTGGCCTATCACTCAAATGTTCGATGGGTCCACACCATAGGCATGTTATATTGCATACCTGTACAAACCGAGTAGTAACTCAGAACTTTTTGAGGGTGTGGTATGTTTTCGAAGCATGGAACAATACACAGTCCAACATCACAATCTGTGCAGTGGTAGCTGGTTTCGCGCCTTTTTTTCTGTGCTGTGCAGACGACGCACTTTCTGCTCGCATTTTTTTGTTCTCCGTTGCTGGTACGTTCTTGGGGAAGTGCCTTTCTACGAGTCGCATGGGATTTTCTTCATTTGACTTGCGCCCTCTCTTGGGATTGTTGTGAGTTCCAATGTGATACTTGATGAGCAGCTCCTTCAATCAAGGCGTATCGAAAATCTACAGCGCTCATTTTTCCTCCAAGCTTTTGATGCAATATGTGCGCATTGAACACGCACATATTTATTATGTGTCGGAACTGCTTTTTGTACCAAACTTTGATACGTTTCCTCTCGGTTGGGTAGGCCGTTAGCATCTGGTCACATCGGTCTACGCCCCCCATGTGTTTGTTATAATCATGGGTGACTTTGGGAATGGTTACTTCTTTTCCACGCCGTCTTGTTGTCACTGTGTCTTCTCCATGATGAATAGTACTTAGAAACATGACTTCCCGTTTGTCCAGCACTTCATTGCCATCATAGATCCATTTTTTTCTACCATTATACTCGCCCTTCTTCAGTTTTTTAGATGTAACATCTTTTGGAAGCCCTTTCCTATTCTTCCGAACAGTTCCTACAATATCGGTAGAATTTTCACTTAGCAAGATAGCCAATTGAGGGCTAGAATAGTAATAATCGACGTAAACACAGTAGCCTTGGTTCAGTAACTCTTGCAACAATGAGTATACTACCCTTGTACCATGGCCAAAGCTATCGTTCAGAGCAAGCTGTGTTGCTTTTCCACTGTAAACAATCACTTTCCAAATGTATCCCGAAGAAGATTCGAAGAGAATGTAGCTTTTGATACCGAATCTTGCTCTCTTGATTGGAATATACTGCTTGATTCCAAGCCTACCTTTCCAGAGCATTAGACTCTCGTCAATTGCAATGTTTTGCTCTGGTGTGTAGGCCTCCTTGAATTTTTCTAGCACATAATCCAAAACTGGCTGAATTTTGTACATTTTTTTGTTTGCATCTGGCTCAATGTTTTCATTGTCGGCAGAATGTAGAAACTTCGACAACAATGAAAGTCTGCTAAAAGATATTACTTGGGGAAACCCTGGTGTGATAAACAATCTTTTTTTAGTGTAGTAGGCAGGCAAATCTGGTTTCCATATTATGCCCATCATCAACATTGAAGCTAAGTACACCCTCACCTCAGAACTGTCAGTGTCCTTCCACTTATTGGAGCGGGAAAACTGCAATAAAGGCTTGTATGCCAGTTGCTGCTTGGCATACAGGTTAGTCTCCCTAACTATTAGGCTAACCAATTCATCAGTGACAAATAGTTCAAATAGTTCGACGGGATCGTCTTTGTCAGCAACATTTACCTGTAAACCTGGATCACCAGTAAATGGGCATTGAAAACATCTTGGCGCGCTGTCAGATTTCGCCCACTGTACTTTGTTGACATCGATGACGTTCCCGCCCCGACCACTGTCCACAGACCCACCACTGTCACTTGAATTACCATCACTATCACCTGAATCACTCGCTAAAATATCCTCACTGTAATCCGATAGTTCAAAGTCACTTCCATCATCATTATCACTCGTATTATTCAATAATTGCTGAAGCGCATCTCCATCAACAACATTTCGCTTGGCAGCCATCTTTTACGAACTAAATTCAACAGGTTGTCACATCTAATGTGTCATATTTTACTTTATTCGGTTGCATATACTGTGTATGCCTACAAAAAGTTACCACGAGTTCCGATAGATCGCGCTAGTAGCATAAACTAGCTGGTACGCCTTTAACAGTTGAAAGAAGAACGCTATTATGCAAAACGTATATATACGCCTTTTGCACCTGTAGAGCATTTCCGGTAGGCGTATATATACGCATAAACGCATTAAATAAACTTAAAACACCTTAAAATAATACTTTTATCCATATTATCATCATCTAGTATTATTTAAAACGGTATTCAACACAACTTCATCAATTTATGTATTTTATACAAAGTAGGGCTGTGCGAGTACTCGAATATTCGAGTACGAGTCGAGTTCACGGCGAGTTCGAACAAATTCGAGTTTCATTTATTTTGAACTCGAATATTCGAACGTCGGTAAAAACAGCATTTTCATTTACCGACCCGTCAAAAGTTACGTGTTTCTTCCGTTAGATAGCAGCATACGCGGCAAAGTTCGTGATACACGATAGTCGAACTCCTTCTGACGTGAAACTCGTTATGATTGGCCGGCTGAACTTTGCGAGATCCAATTGGAGCTAGTCATCCGTCACATGCGAGCGTTGATTGGCTGTTTTTGTGAAAAAATTCACGTCTGCCGTGTATCACCACTTTTGTGTCCGAGATGTATGTTGACAACAAAAATGGCCACGATTCACGAGGCGAGAGCAGAGCAACCAGATGATTCGTAAAAATTTGCGGCGGACTAGGCTAGGCTTAGGCGTAATTTCTTCTCTAAAGCATAGGCCTAGCATAAAATACAATTTTGAAATATTCATGAGTTTGGAACACTTTGTCACAATGCAGGTAAACATTCAAACAACACTGCGTGACAGTACCAATTGACAACAGGTAGGCCTAGGGCCTAGTAGCACAGTACAATTGCTAGTAGGCCTAGGCCTAGCCTAGCCTAGTTGCCAGGATTTCTTCTGGTCAAGATTAGGCCTAGTATATTTTACCGATCTTAGGCCCTAGCTAGGCTTACAAACTCACATTGCCATACCAAAATGCACCCAGCACTAGACCTAGCCTATGGCACCCTTCAAACCAAGGTTAGTTGTAGGCCTAGGCCTAGCTAGGCCCTAGGTCTCCATAACCAAAAATATTTAACCCAGAAGGTAGGCCTAGGCCTAGGCTTTAAAACTGAAGAATTTGTTTGATAGGCCTAGTAGAAAGTCTGAAATAAAGAATACATTTTCTCAATTTGGAAATAAACTCGATTTAAATATAAATAAAATAAATATCTATAAAATAAAATAAAAAAATAATTAGGCCCAACATCATTATAAATTAATTTTTAAATGAACTCGAATTGAACTCGAAAACCGAACATTTGACTGAACTCGAACTCGTACTCGACTCGAATTGAAATCTCCCGTTCGCACAGCCCTAATACAAAGTAAATAATAATATTGTTCTGTTCTAAATGCGCGTGTTGTATTTTGACTCCAGTAGTATATCATGCTAGGCACAATCATAAAACTAAATATTATACAATAATCGATGTATAAATATTTGTAGCACTTGCGTAAGAAATGGTGAAGAAATGTCAAAACGAACATAAATTCTCTATATACAGTAAGATCCCTCTTATCCGATCTCCTCTTATCCGATGTACCGTGTTAACCAAGCCGCCCAAAAAAAAAAAAAAAAAAAAAAAAAAAAAAAATTAAAGTTTTAAATACGTAAATAAAACATAAAAATAATTACAGACGCCGCGCCGCACTTTTTTAAATGTACTCGCATACATTTGTAGGCATGCCTTACGAGTAGGGATGACATCGGGTACCCGGTTCCAGAAATTACCCGGAGCCGATTTTAAGATCCGGGTATATTTCGCGGCCGTTTTTAGGCTAATTCACCAGTTTAAATTACGCGCTACGTGGTTGCGGTCTTTCCCGCGGAACGTGCCCGCTGCCTAAAGAGTAATTGGAGTTGACGACAGAGCGCGTTGTAAGCTATCACGTGCTTCCGTCCGTCTCGGCGAGTCGCGCCCATGCCACGAGTGAGTGCAAGAGAGAAAGATGCGGCAATAAATCTTGGACACTGCCGTGTGCCGTCTGCGCAGTACGAGATGCGCGTACGATCCAACCAACTCACACTCACAGCTGACTGACAAAGATGGTTGGGTGTAGAAGTAGAATTCGCAATGCAATCATCTTTCAACCGATTCACGAAATTCGTTATCACGACGCATAGGATTGTTATTCCTGGGCTTATGTTCTTTCTTTCCCAGGCTTATCTTGCGACGAGAGCTTCAGCGCGGGATATAGTAGTGAGAGGTTTTCCCACATGAGAAAGAGAGCTAGGCCTAGGCCTAGCCTAGGCCTATGTTTTCATTGTAGGGCCTAGCCTAGGCCTACTGCGTCGAGTTTAGGCCTAGACATACGTTTTTTTTACGACATGTAGGCCTAATTGTGTAAATTGTGTTTGTGAGCTGATTTACAAGCTATTAAATCATTTAGTATACCCTGTATGAAGTGTATCGTGTGTATTTTATGTTCCTTTATCCATTACATGTGTGGCTATGCTACGAGAGCAAATAAACAAATGAAACGCGCCATCCGAGTTTTTCGCAAATCCGAGGTGCCCCCGGTCTCATCCAACTCGGATAAGAGGGATCTTACTGTATATGTATTTCACCAACATTAAGATAGTCAAAACCAAAAATTAAGATTTTAATTCTACCTTTCTTGTAGCAAATAACCACATGTTGACTTGGCAACATAGCACTGGTTTGTTATGATGGGAGTACCGAATGTCCCAAAGGATGTAGCAAGCTACCAGCGTCCACCTCGAACTTATATTATATACAAATAAATAGTAGTTGCGTACATCTGCAAAATATGGCTGTGTATTATGACAAAGAAACATTGGCTGATTGATTTTCAAGTGTAAACAGCGCCCGCATTGCAAACAATGAGCTTTTACGCTCGTTTTTTCTTAGCGTCCCTCAAACGCCCTGTGTCTGTCTGCAGGAGTATTCATCTGAGCCGCCCCAAAGCCGTGGCCTCGAGTGGCATGAGCGCTGCGTGTTCGCGTAGCATGTAAGAGGTACCCGGTTCGAGACCTGGCCTGTGCGTTTTTTTTTCCTTTTGTTTTTCCGAAATAATCATTATTTATATCTTTATCCGTGATAGATTTAATTTTTGTAATCTTTTCGTGGAAGTTACTCTTTTCTTTTCTTTTTTTCTTTTATGTACCTATATTTGCCACAACCTCTGTTGGTATAATCTCTTGGTAAGAACAGGTGGATTTGAAAGTGGTCTCATCTAGGCCTAATTTAGCAAATGTACCAAGGCCCCAAGCATGTCTTGCAATCTCCCGTGCACACTCGTAGATTTATAGATGAAATGGAATAAATAAATAATATAAACAAATAAAATATAAATATAAATAAATGAACAATAAGTACGTTCACATAATTGTCTACTAGTCTACCGCCTAATCTATTTGGTTTACAAATTAGAGCAGCAGATAACTAAATATTGATATGAATGCTGAGCCGCGAGCAGAATAGGCATTGAAGGTGTAGGCCACACCCACCCCTGTCTCTCGTCATCGACAACCGACTACAGCGTGCCATAGAGAAATCAGCGTGCGACGTCACGGCGCTGTTGCCGTAATTCTTGTAATCGCTCGGCCGTACGAGTTGAAGTTGGACCAAACATCTCAAATATCTCGAAAACGAACCCCGTTTGACCACATTTTCAAAAGCAAATAATGTTAGTCGTAAAATTATATACATTTTGCACGTAAATTTGTTAATATTCATTAACAGGTCACGATGTTACGCAACGATATGCGATTGAAAGTGTAGATTTTGTTCAGCTACAATGCATAAGATAGGGAATTCCAGCGCATTTCAAAACGCAATAGATAAAAAAACTAGTACCGTTAGGCCCAAAAGGTTTTTGCTATACTCACAAGCTCAATCTCATCTTGCAGTACCTGGAATCTGAAGGATATCTATTACATGCGCAGTTATCATCGATCGACTTTAAGGGTTAAGCATTAAATCTCTTTCAAAATTAACAAACTTCTCAAAAATATAAACGAACTTGAGCTCCTAGTCTAGTTCACCACAAATGTAAAAATTACATTTGTTTCAGTACAAGTGTGCTACAAGTGTGTGCCTCCCTCACGAGTCATTGCGCCACCTGTTCTGCGCAGCGCATAATCCAGTTAGTCTGTCGTGTCGAACTGTGAACTTGTGAAGCGCGTAACAATATCTCACTCTCAGTGTACAACTTTTAACTAAACGCAAGCCTATGCAGATTTCTTTAAAACGGAAACTCGAAATTATTGAAATGGTTGACCGTAACCCTAATAAAAACAAGAGTTGCATTGGCCAAGGTACTTGAAATTCCAGCGTCAACACTGAACACGATCGTAAAAAATTGTGTCAAGATACAAGCCAGTGAACTTGAGCCTACTCGAAAGTAGGGAAGACGAAGGGTACCCGTACCCGCCCGACCAAAGTCAGGTACGGGTTCGTCGTGTTTCCAGTACCCGTTTACCCTAAAACCCGGGTCCTGAATTGAAGTGTCACATTGTAGACTGAAAGTTAATGTAAACATGTGCTTTCTCATAGCTTTCGTGCTTGGCGGCGTTTTTCTTTCGAATTATAATGTCCTTTGTTCATGCCCCCGACTTGTAGCAATGTGCAGAGTATGACGCCCCCCCCCCCCTTACCACTCGTGTGATCTTCCAGAGATTATAACACATAAATAATTACCATAACATCTCAGATGTTTCAATCTGCTAGAAGTCAAAAGCTAACACCCATGGTGATAACTGAAATTAAGCACATGGGAATAGAGATACGCAGAGGCTGGCCTTTCCTTATCTTGTTACAATTATCATCTGCTGGCCGATAATAACTAAACTTTACTCGTAAAATGGATGTTTCTTCTTTTTTACAAACTCTTTGTAGACTCAAAATCAAGCCCTGCCCGTTCTGCCACCTATCAACACCCAAGTCGTTTCTTGATTGGTTCACAGCCATGACGATTGAATTTGAAACTTTTTTGGGCGCGAAATTTAAAAGAATCGTCAACAAAAAATTGAATGAAGAATTGATATCGGCCGATACCGCTAAGATTCGCTGATTCTTAGCAATCGGTATCAGAATCGGTACAGCTCTACTTTAAACGTGTTTAATAGAGTTGTTTAAATGTTTAGTGAATTAAAATAAATTGTGAGAGTGAACAGCATACTTGTTTAAATTCCCATACCCCTTTTGATTTTCATCTTGGCAGGCGTTATTGGCAGCCTCTTGTTTCAGCTTGTCGGCAGCTGCAGTCAGAGTTGTTTTCACTCCATCTTGCCTCTCACGCTCAGCTGCTGTTGTGTCCATCTTACGATTTGTGATACCTGTGAAGAGCATGCACACAATTTTAGAAAAAAGATAAACTGTAGTCTAAAACATTTCTGAAGGGTAAGGAAAAAAGTAGCATACGTCGTAAAAGTAAAAATATAATAACAAAAGAAACTTCTAAAATTCAATAATGAGCATAGGCTGCATAGCTATAGCCAGGGGTTGAAAAAATATCTCAAATGTAGGAGCCAGGGGCAGAAAGTTAGGAGCCAGGGATGTTGCGAGGGAAAACCGGGGTCTGGGGCGAAGCCCCAGCTGTCATAGGCAAATTTGTAGCAGTCGATTTTTGTGTGCATATATACAATTGAACGTAAGTGCCCGTAAAATGGGTTTGCAGGATTCATTATCCACTCTTGTAGTGTACAGATAAGCATTATCAGCTGGGATAAATGGCTTCTTATAGATTTAATTGGGCTTTTACTAAGGATGCACATCGATACTTATTTCATTATCGATTATCAAAATGGTAATGTCATTATTGAATCAATATTATCGATAATATTGATATCACCAACAAAACCTGTTCCGACCTATAAGTGGAACCTCAAGTGTGGCAAGTGTCATGTGTTTGGCTTCCGTTATCGACTGATATAGCAAATAAATTTCGAGTGTAACACCATCAGCCCAGCCAGTGCATGGCACAATGTGAGATAATCTTTGTCTAGAGTTTGGTTCGCGCCACTATTGACCAATTATTTGATATTTCGATAATCAATAATGAATTTTGGTAATCGATTATCGAAATTAGATCCATTATTGATTATCGATAGATAATATCGATTATCGTGTTCATCCCTAGTCTTTACTCATCCAAAGGGGACCCCAGCAATGAGGAGGTAGGCCTAGTTAAGGCTATTGTACCGCCTCTGGCCGATAATTTGAAAGTCGAAGAAACATGTCTGAAAAGTTTGCTGAATGAAAGAAGGTCTTTAAAATAACAGAAAAAAAAATTGTGAATTTTTTTGGGCGGGACATAACCTAACTTTTGGAAATTCAAATTACATTTAGATTTTTGGACAAAAGTGTGATATATATGAGACTCGTTCAAAATTAAATTTTGAGAATCGGTTTTCTGGACATAGTTTCTAAACACCTTTAGCTACAACTTGACTATAGCTAAAATAGTTTTCTGAAAATAACAGTTAGTGTACGATTTGTTTTGTCAAACGGTACAAAACTCGTATTTGTACCGTTTGACAAAAAAAATTCGTACACCAACTGTTATTTTCAGAAAACTATTTTAGCTATAGTCAAGTTGTAGCTAAAGGTGTTTAGAAACTATGTCCAGAAAACCGATTCTCAAAACTTAATTTTGAACGAGTCTTGTATATCACACTTTTGTCCAAAAATCTAAATATAATTTCCAAAAGTGAGGTTATGTCCCGCCCAAAAAAATTCACATTTTTTTTCTGTTATTTTAAAGGCCTTCTTTCATTCAGCAAACTTTTCAGAAATGTTTCTTCGACTTTCAAATTATCGGCCAGAGGCGGTAGCCTTAAAATGGAATTTATCGTTGCACGAAACCTATATGTAGGCCTATATTGCTCTCAAATACTTCATCAGCCAGCGTAGTTGCTTAGCATCTCCGTTGATAATTAGTTTTAACAAAAATAAAAAAAATTTAGGCTTATATAAATATTTGTTGACATTTAGTTAGTCGCCAGGGCCTAAATTCTAGGCGCCGTGGCAACCTGTTTTTTTTTTTTTTTAGTTTAAATTTTTAAATTAAAAATATATAGGCCTATACAGTAAAACCTCTATTATCCGAGGTGGATGAGACCGGGTGCAGCTCGAATTATCGAAAAACTCGGATGATCGCGATTTTTTTGTTTATTTGCTCTCGTAGCATAGCCTGATATGGTAAATGATATAGTGTACTACATACCATTAAAAGAACATAAATAACCAGCCTCTTAGTGATGACATCGGCTGCCCACTGCTTTGTTGATAGAATGAATGTGTTGTCTCCTTATCTTATTTCATAACATAAACGACTGCTTTGTTGATAGAATGAATGTCTGGTCTCATTATTTTTTCTCATAATGTAAACAAAACAACTTGGTGAGAGTCTTGGCCCGAAGCCAATTGACTGACTAAAGTGAGGCGATACATAATCTGTGGCTTGGGAGGAGGGGGGGGGGGTGACGGACAGTTATGTTATCTCCGCGTCTGTCATTGACCAGATGTCTCGATGCAATGTTTTTGTCTCTTACTCTCTCTCCCTCCCTCTCTTCTCTCTCTTCCGCCGTCTTTGAGCAAGGTCGCGGCGGCAAGCACTCACAAAGACACTGACTCAACACTCTACGGCACCCTACCCTCGACCCCTGCCCCCAACCCCCCTTACAATTCACACCTGTGCAATTCTTACGTGACACGTCATTGTAGTAAACAGCATAGGCCCTACTGCATGACATTCGATGTAAAGAACATAACATTTCGGCCTAATTAAAAAAAGGAAAGGGCGCCTGAAACCAGCTCGGATAACACAGCATCTCGGTTAAGTAGTTGTGCGCTACGCTACCTAGTATGGAAAATCATTCTAAATAATATGTAAACTAAATAAAAATCTCTTAATTTATGCTAATATTATTAATATTATGGTAAAAATTAGTTTCCGCTCACTCCCTAGTCCCCCCACACACACCTCAAACCCGGCGAATATCGTGACTTAAAACATTCACGCATGGTTATTTTACATCAATATTACCTATTTGATTGCGATCTAGTAAAAATGCTTTTGGGCTAGAGGACTATTGTTGCCATTAGCCCGAAGGGCTAGTGGCAAAAAGTTAATTTCGACCCCTGCTCTCTTGAGTTATCACGTCTACTGTGTATCTGTTGCCTAGCAACGGAGGACCGCCCCCAAACCCAACAAGCTGATCAAGGCAAGGCACTCGTCTCTCGTTTCACCGCTTCCTCTCTCTCACTCTCTCCTGTGAAGGCCATCGAGGAGCCCGTAGCAGGTGGTGGCCAAACCGTCGACCAGCGCCGAGACAGAGCGCAGTTCAAACTGACATAAATGCGAGAAAAGCAAATTTTATGTCGATATATCGTAATATGATTACAAAGTGACAGTATCTGCACAATATTTTCTCAACACAATATTATCGCGGTATTATTCTCATTTTGGCGCAATTATCGATATAAAATTTTCATAATAGTTTGATGAAACTTTTAAAGCAGGTGAGGTTTAGTTGTAATTACTCTAATGGATTTTACACTTCACTTTAATAAATAAATAACATGATTTAAACAATATTTTGACTTATTTAACCAAGAGTTTTCCCAACACAATGAAGCCATCATAAAAAATGGTTTTCCGAGTCAAATGTTCGTCAATTAATAAAACCTACCAGTACCACGACAGTAGAGTTGGAAGACAAAAGACACGATCTGGTCCCACAAAAAACAATTAAAAAAACAGTCGTCCTTGATTACCTACTACCCGAACTTATCAGAAAAAATCAGACGTCTACTATCTTCGTTTGGGGTCCGTACTGTTTCCAAATCACCTAACACTTTCAGAAGCATTCTAACAGTAACAAAACCTAAGAATGACGCTCAATCATCTAAGAATGAGGTTTACTCAATCCCATGTCAATGTGGCGCCCCTTACGTAGGTGAGACCAAGAGACCCCACGAGTAGGGGTGGGCGAACGTTCGAAAACTCGAGCCCGAGCCGAGCTTTTTTTGAAGTTCGGCTCGGCTCGGGCTCGACTTTTTAAGCTCGAGTTCGGTTTTTATCAAAACTTCGAACTTTAAACGAACTTCGTCTTGAAATTACGCCAAAAACTGATTGAATACATCGTTCGCGTAATAAAACAACAAAGCAGCGATCGCCATACTGGATTTTTCTAACAGCTGATTTTCCAAGTTCCAGCGCCTTGAAAAGTTCTCGTTTTGTCACGCCATGACGTCACGACGAAGCTATCTGTTAGAAGGCGGTGCGCATCTGTGATTGGCTCGATCGTCACAATTCACACTCGTCGTGCAGGTCGGCAACATAACAAACACAAACTAGAAATTTTGCTTCTTGATCTACGAAGTACCAACATTATTGAATCTTAACGGCGGGAAATTTGAAAATACGCAAAATTTGAAAAAATAGTTTGAATTAATTGAATTTTTTATGACGAAATGGAGCCTTTATTTTGAGCTTTAATATTTAAATTAAAATTTTTTATAACTTATAACTTAAGAAGGTTTTTGTGTCAAGTGCAGAAGAGCTGTGTGGAAGAGTCAGTGGAAGGAGGAAAGAGAAAGAAACGCGATGGTGGAACGAGAGGGTACGAGATGCAGTTCGGGAGAAGAAACTAGCTTGGAAAAAGAATGAAAAGTGCAAATCCACAGAAAATGAGTACGAGTACCGTAGGCGAAAAACCGATGTAAAACAAATTGTGAAGGAGGAGAAAGACAAAGCAATGGAAGAATTTGCTGGTAAATTAGAAGATGACTTCCAGGGAAATAAGAAAATTATGTACGGACTAGTAAAGACAAAAAGACAAGAAAGGGAAGAACAAAAGCTCATGGTAAATGAAAATGGCCAAGTTACAAACAACCCACAGGAAATACAAGAAATGTGGAGGAAATATTTCAAAGATCTGCTAAATGTACAGGTTAGTGAAAATTTAAATGCAGAGAAAGAGAAAGAGGCAAGTGGAGAAGATGAAGAAGACGAGGTAACAGAACAAGAGGTGGCTCGGGCGTTAGGAGCCATGAAGAATGGTAGAGCTCCGGGAGTGGATGACATTTCTGTGGAAATGATCAAAGCATCAGGTGCGGAAGGAAGAAGATGGTTATTTCGAGTAATAAGTGCTGCGTGGAAACAAAAGAAGGTACCGGAAGATTGGAAAAGAGGTATAATTGTACCGCTGTTTAAGAAAGGTGATCGTAAGAAATGTGAAAATTATAGAGGGGTGACATTAATGTGTCAGTGTGCAAAAATTTATGAGAAAGTTATAGAACTAAGACTGAAGGAGGTATATGACACAGATCTAAGAGAAGAACAATATGGGTTCAGAAGTGGACGGTCTACTATTGATCCCATATTTGCTATAAGACAGACAATGGAGGGGAGATGGCAAAATGGGAAAGAAATGCACATTGTGTTTTTTGGATCTGGAGAAGGCATACGATCGCCTGCCTAGAGAGAAAGTATGGGAGTGTCTAGAGATAAAAGGAGTGGGAAGAGGTTTAATAGACAGGATACAAAGTACATATCAAAGGAGTGAAAGTTGTGTACAGACAGATATGGGTAGGTCAGAATGGTTTCAAGTGAATGAGGGCTTGCGACAAGGTAGTGTGTTATCTCCAATACTCTTTACTGTTGTAATGGATGAAATTATAAGAAGAGTGGAACCAAATACAGATGGAAGGGACACAAGAACATTAGTGTTTGCGGACGATGTGTTGATTTGGGGTGAGAGTGCCAGAGAAGTGCAGGAGAAGGTGGACAGATGGAACGAAGTTACTACAGAGTTTGGTCTAAAAATCAATCAGAAAAAGAGTGAATGTTTGCGTATGCAAAAGAAGACAAAGAGCAGGCCTAGAGACATAGAAAATATTGTACTACGTGGAGAAGTCTTAGAAGAAAAAGAAGAATTTAAATATTTGGGAAGTATATTGACAAAAGATGCAAAAGTGTGTAGGGAAGTGTCATCTAGAGTGCAAAAAGCAGAAGGGTTTTATCAATTGGTGAGAAAGTTACTATGGAATGAGTTGTTCCCACAAAAATGTAAAATTTTACTGTATAAGGCATATTTTGTACCTATATTAACATATGGGGCAGTAACATGGGCAGTGGGAACAAAAGAAGAGAGTCAGCTGGAAGCAGCAGAAATGAAGTTTTTAAGAAGTATTAAGGGAGTTACAAAGATGGACAAGATAAGAAGTAATGAAATAAGGAAAGAACTGGGATTGGAGAGATTGAAGTTTTAACTAGGAAGAGAACGTCTAAGATGGTTTAGGTTTGGACATATGAAAAGGATGGGCAGGGAGAGGATTCCAAGACGAGAATTTGAAGCGGCAGAGGAGGGGAAAAGAAGAGTAGGAAGGCCAAGAGAAAAATGGGAAAGATTAATTCAAGAAGACGTTGGAAAACGGAATGAAGTGTGGGAGCATGTGGCAAGAGTAAAGCTGTGGGAGGACAGAAGAGAGTGGAGTAAATTGGTGGAGAAGAAGGAGTTGGATGATGTGGAAGAAACACCAAGTCTGGCAAGCTTAGTATCTACAGTTTCATGCCCTTGATAATGGTGGAAAACCACCACTCAACCCGACATAGTTGGAACTGAGTTATGATAATTATTATTATTAAAAAAAAAAAAAATTGAGCTTTTATATTCAAATTAAAAAAATTTATAACTTTTTTTAAAAAATTTTATAAATGTCTATTCGTTACAGAATAATAATGGATTTTCAAAAGTTCGGCTCGAGTTCGAAGTTCGAAAATTTTTGGTTCAAAAGTTCGAGTTCGGCTCGAAAGTCAAAAACCTGGGTTCGCCCACCCCTACCCACGAGGCTAGTTGAAAGAACACAAGACATGTTGCACGGCATAAGGTTTGCTCCTCTAGACTAGCGGAACATGTGTTTGAGAACCATCATTATGTAAATAAACTAGGAAAACGCTTAAGTCCCGCCGCGTTGTTGGATGAGCGTAATTGGTGCATTGAGCTGCCATGTGTTATGCGAATTTTCTGTTGTTCTGTGGCAAAATCATTACTTAGTTGAAATTATTTTTAAATCTAATTAAATTAAATTAACTTAATTTTTTAAATTATTTTTAATTAATCGTAATTGTTAACAAAATCGTAAAATTGTGATTTTTATAAGAAATAACTTCTCGATTGCGCTCAAATTTAGCACTAATATATTAATTCATAAAATTAAGGTTCTGCAAAAAAATCATTACAATCGGATAAAGTATGTAGGTGTTATAAGTCAAAGAATTGTTTAAAAAAAGAAAAAACCTGTAAAATTTCGATTTTTATGATAAACATTTTTTCAATTGCGCTCAAATTTCACAAGAATATCTTAACTCATAAAATAAAGGTTCTTTGCAAAAATCATTAAAATCGGATAAAGCATGTAGGTGTTTTATAAGTTGAAGAAATTTTTTAAAAATAAAAAAAAATCGTAAAATTGCGATTTTCATGAGAAAAAATTTTCCGATTGCGCTCAAAAACGTGGCAGTTCTAAGTTCAGAGATTTTGAAGGCCTCCATAAAATTTCATCGCAATCGGAGTATCGGTTTAGCCGGAATCGTGTGGACAAACAGACAAAGATACAACAAAAAAGAAAGAAAGAAAAAAAAAAACATTCCGGATTTTTTTCTCCAGTGTAGTAGAATGGAATCTTCGCTTCGCTCGCTACCCTCGCTACGCTCATCCAATTAGAATGACTCGTCAATCATCTAAGAATGAGGGTTACTCAATCCCATGTCAATGTGGCACCCCTTACGTAGGTGAGACCAAGAGACCTCACAAGGCTAGTTGAAAGAACACAAGACAAATGTAGCACGGCATAAGGTTTGATCCTCTAAGACTAGCGGAACATGTGTTTGAGAACCATCATTATGTAAATAAATTAGAATGACTCGTCAATCATCTAAGAATGAGGGTTACTCAATCCCATGTCAATGTGGCGCCCCTTACGTAGGTGAGACCGAGAGACCCCACGAGGCTAGTTGAAAGAACACAAGACAAATGTAGCATGGCACAAGGTTTGCTCCTCTAGACTAGCGGAACATGTGTTTGAGAACCATCATTATATAATAGAATTACAATCATATATAAATAAAATTAAAGTATGAAAAATT
>JAMZAV010007143.1:0-66065 GCA_024449915.1 Sweltsa coloradensis | reverse complement strand
AGGCCTAAGCCAAAACCAATTTTAGACATTGTTGTTATGTCACAAATATTGTTGTTTGTGAAATCTTTAATCTAGGCTACTCTGTGATTGTGAAATGTAATTTATCATCTTTAACACAAAACAAAACACTAATTAAATGGCGGGAGTAGGCCTATAACCAGCGCACTACCTAGTCGTATGAGTCACCGCTGATGGAAACATTTATATCAACAAAAAAACATTTAATAATTCAGCAATTTAGGACAAATTTGCAGTTTCCTGAGTTAATATTATATTCCCCATCATGGTTTACTTCAAAATTGCAGCTAAATATTTTGACATTTCAATTGCATTTTATAGGGTAATACAAAGCAGAAATGTGTAAATCCACCTCAGCTGGGGATTGAACCAGGGTCTCCCGCTTCACCGTGCGGATGTCTTCTCCACTAGACTATAGATGCAATATGAATAAGTAGGGGTGTGCGAGTAGCACATTTTGAATTCGAGTCGAGTCGAGTATTCCTTTAAGTACTCGAGTATCGAGTCGAGTCGAGTTTTCATTTCATTTTTTTTTTTTTTAATTTAGTAGGCCCACTTAGAACACAACAATTTTTCTGTTGTAGACATTTAAAGAATACATTATTGTACTTGTATTAGACTATTGAGGCCTTCCTGCCCTTTGTGCTGGTCAATTTCAATAAAATTATAATTATACAGTATGTTATCTATAGTTCCTGGCCCCATTACAATACTGCTGCAATGTTTTAATCCGAAAAAAAATCCTCCAAATTCGCACTCGCATATAATATTCGCGATCTAGGCATCTCCAATGCTATTTCAACACATTTGAATATTCCGCGCCCTTGAATGGAACAAGTTCCAGCAGAATCGATAAAGAAGTTTCCTTTTTAACCTTCTTTATCGACCCTAGTACTAGCGATGGCCGACGGAGCGCGCCACGTGAGGCGCTTGCGCTCTGGGTCTTTTCGGCGAGTTTGACTTTCAAGCTTAGAGGAAGAAACATAAAATATGTCAAACTATGCCAACTACGATTTTAAAATACGTAAAAGATGCATAAATGGAATATTCACCGGCGTTCTTTCTTCTCGATAGTTGATCGTAAATATTAGTGATATAGACGCAACGAAACCATTAAAGAATGTTTGTTTTTGACGCTGTGTACTCCTAGGCTTAGGACCTATTCCCAGTTCCCGCATCCAAGTCTCCTTTGTTGTTTATCGTAATAATTTTGAAAGCACGCAGTATCTAGGGCCATGGCCTACTTTTTGCCGTCACAGTACACTCGTAGTAGGCCTAGGTTGTTATAAGCCTAGGCACAGGCCTCTGTACATAGGCCTAGCCCTCCTGTGATGATGATTCTTTTCAGTTTCCATAGGATTTTATGTGTTTAAAACTCGACTCAAAAATTTCGAGCCTAAAACCAAACTCGACTCGATGTCGATTATAAAAACAAACTCGAAAAAACTCGACATTTCGAGTACTTGCACACCCCTAAATATAAGATCTTAATATAGGCCTATTTAAATTCCTGGACTGTATTTAATATTAGCTGAACAATTAAATCTATTAACAAGGATTGCCAGTGCAGGTTTTACAACTCACAGTAACAGAAGTTCCAGTTTGAAAGATGCTGGTTGCGCTGAATGACGCCAACAAGTCCGAGGTCCATCTCTCTCAGTCTGCTGATAACTCGGTTGGACTTTTTGGAGGACGGTACATCGTCCACAGGCGCCATCTTGAACATCAGCTGGAGACAGAGCAACAGGGCATGTTATAGATTTACTCCTCCGGTTATAACACAAAATTGTTCTCAAAACAAAGTAAGACCTAGTATTAGGGAAGGCCACGGGTGCCACTAATTAAATATTTTTATCCTTAAAAGATACTTTTAAAAAAAATGAGAAATCCTTGAAAATAGTAGTATTTTGCAAAAGTATTATTTATTATGCGAAGGAATAATCAAAATTTTCAGGACTCCATACAATAATACGTTACACGTATGCCAGATTATTTTTGAGAATTTAACTAACATTACATGTGAGCATTGGCCTAAGAATCTGAATTATCTTAGAATTTGAAAAATGAGAAATCCTTGAAAATAGTAGTATTTTGCAAAGGTATTATTTATTATGTGAAGGAATAATCAAAATTTTCAGGACTCCATACAATAATACGTTACACGTATGCCAGATTATTTTTGAGAATTTAACTAACATTACATGTGAGCATTGGCCTAAGAATCTGAATTATCTTAGAATTTGAATCGACGTTTTAGTTTTTGCCATAATTTTTTTTTTATTATTAGTTATTACTAGGGTTGCCGTTCGATGTGAAAATCGTGATCGATAATCGGAGGCATCGAATCGATTATCATATCGAAATATATCGATATCATAGACCCAAATCGATTATCATATCAAATTCCAAATTGAGCCTAGGAAGCAGAAAAAACGCAAAATTGTAACACTAATACAAGAGATCATTAAGGATTAGAATGTTTAAAATAAAATTGAGGGCTGAATTTCAATTACACAGCCTATATTTTAATACGTCTTGACTTGCATCGGGTGTCACTGTTTACGTGTTCCAACAGTACGCGCATCTAGCGAGCGAGAGATAGTGGCGAGATCTCATCGACATTCGAGCTCACAGCCTTATCTCCTCCCAACCTCCTCGTCGTCGTTCTTTGAATAATAAAAAACTGCCACACTTGACTCATCTTGTTAGGCAGCGTCAGAAGTAATGGCAAATATCTTCTTTGGGTTTGGGACGGAAGAAACATCACGAATTCAATATAATTGGGCAGACTGACGCTAGAGAAGTTCACGCCACAACACGTCGAGCCGTACTGAATACATCGCAAATCGCAATCGGGCCGGGCGATGTTTTCGTATCGCCTTGTATCGCGCTGCGAGCGCATGCGCACTGGCGGCGGTGGGCGTGGCATTATACTTGAGCAGCGATTGGCTACTCCGACAACCAATCGGCGCGTTGATACGACAGCGCGGCATTTTTAAGCATGGTAAACCGCGAAAACATCGATGTCACTATTTAAATCGATAATCATATCATATCATATCAAAATACTTGAATCGATTATCATATCATATTACTGATATCGATAATCGATCGATATTTCGATTATCGACGGCAACCCTAGTTATTACTATTGCCCGGTGCTTCTGATGTTTTTATTATCCACTGTTGATTGCTCTGTTAGGCTATATTACTTTAATGTATGTTTGTAAATAAATTTCCTAACTTATTTCAATTGAATGCAAATGTCCATAATATAACACGAGAGGGAAGGGAAAATTGTACCAGACTAGCCATAGATTGAAGCTGCTGGATAATGATCCCGTGAACATGGGAATTAAAGTATATAACAAATTGCCTGAAGAATTACGGAATGTTGGTGTTACAAGCTCTAGGAAGGAGTTTAAGGCTAGGATTAAATCATTCCTTTTGGAACACAGCTTTTATTCAGTAAGTGAATATTTTGAGACTTGTATTGTATAGGACTAGCTTAAGCTAACTATAGTATCAGTACATATGTTGTGTGAACCCAAATATCTTAGTTGTAATTTTAATTTTAATCTAATGACTGATATATTGTATCTACATTGAAACTATTTTAATTGACCAATTGCACTCTTTTATCGAATTGAACTTTGTTAACATTGTAAACTGTTTATGTTGTTGTTTATGTTTGTTTTCTTAACAATTGTACAGATCTTTGACAACTTCAAATACTCGCATGTCTATATGACATGCATATGAGTGAACACTGTAGAAGGCTTACTTAAATAAATAAATAAATAAACTATGGTAGGAAATCCAAAGATTTTGCCAAAAATTCAGGAATCCTTGAGACATCTTGAAAACGGATAAAATCCTTGAAAGTAGCAACCCTGGGGCTTCTAGGCCTGACATAGGTTCACTGTACATCTGGGACCAACTTCATGCAGGGTGTGAAAACAATATTGCTCCCAATGCTTAAAGGGGCTATTATTACCCCCAAAAAATACTTTTACCACATAATCTATAGCATCTCATCATCTATAGCACACTAGAATGACAGATTAAAAAGTTATATCTTGTTACTGTAATTTTACACGATTTTTTAAAAGTTTTTTGATCCTGAAATTGTTGAAAATTGGTGTTTTGGGGAATTTCTAAAATAGGTTTTAACCTGCTTGTTTTTTGTTCCACATAGATACTAGAACATCGTTCCAATCGAAAATTGCCTTTTATAACATGTCTTTAAACTGTGCACAAATATGCACTCTAACATGCAAAAATATGCCTTCCAAAATCACACCGTTAATCAGCATATTTTGAGAGAACCACTTGACTAACTTACAAAACAAAATAATAGTGGATTTACAGAGAAGGCTGCTGAGTAGGCCTACGTCAATAAAGGTCTACATTTTTTTGGATCAAAATCCTCCAAGGTCATGGGACATAAAGATCGTCCCCATGTTATTTCTTATGGGAGATTTTTGCCAATTGGACCTAGCTCGAAAATTACTATTTGCCAATTTTTTTTCGGGTCATGGTGGACCCAATAATTGTTTAGTTACTTTCTAAATTCATATCTAGTTAGACTGAATGAAATATATTTTTTTAGTTTTGCGGGTGAATATCCCTTTAAGGGCAATCCCTAGACCCAAATATGAGTTCTAAAGAACGCAGTAAAGACGTCTGAAAAGTAAGTAGAATGTAAGAGGGGCTTAATAGAAGAGCGGATTATTTTTTTGAAAATTTTTTGACGGGACATAACCACAATGCTTAAGGCTATTCCACCGCGTTTTTCTATTTTCCAAAATATGCTACTAAGTTAAAATATAGTAAATGGCTTTGAAACATGGCTATTTTAGAAAATCAAAAATATTTTTTCCAAATTTTTCTGATCCGGTACACGGCCAATATAGCCACCTCAAAATAATTTCAAACTTCAATTCGCCAGGGCACACCATTCAACGTACGGTGTTGTGCTTTTGTGACATTAATTTTTAACTGTTTTTCTATGGACTGACTGAGAGAAAACAGATTTATTTTAACAATTGTCTTTCCAGCGAATTTTTTCGTTTGGCGGTATTTTTTACCGATTTGTACCGCCAAACGAAAAAATTCGCAGGAAAGACAATTGTTAAAATAAATCTGTTTTCTCTCAGTCAGTCCAAAGAAAAACAGTTGAAAATTAATGTCACAAAAGCACAACACCCTACGTTGAATGGTGTGCCCTGGCGAATTGAAGTTTGAAATTATTTTGAGGTGGCTATATTGGCCGTGTACCGGATCAGAAAAATTTGGAAAAAATATTTTTGATTTTCTAAAATAGCCATGTTTCAAAGCCATTCACTATATTTTGACTTAGTAGCATATTTTGGAAAATAGAAAAACGCGGTGGAATAGCCTTAAAGGGGCTATAATTACCCCAAAAAATACTTTTACCACATAATCTATAGCATCTCATCATCTATAGCACACTAGAATGACAGATTAAAAAGTTATATCTTGTTACTGTAATTTTACACGATTTTTTAAAAGTTTTTTGATCCTGAAATTGTTGAAAATTGGTGTTTTGGGGAATTTCTAAAATAGGTTTTAACCTGCTTGTTTTTTGTTCCACATAGATACTAGAACATTGTTCCAATCGAAAATTGCCTTTTATAACATGTCTTTAAACTGTGCACAAATGTGCACTCTATGCAAAAATATACCGTCCAAAATCACACCGTTAATCAGCATATTTTGAGAGAACCACTTGACTAACTTACAAAACAAAAAAATAGTGGATTTACAGAGAAGGCTGCTGAGTAGGCATACGTCAATAAAGGTCTAAATTTTTTTGGATCAAAATCCTCCAAGGTCATGGGACATAAAGATCGTCCCCATGTTATTTCTTATGGGAGATTTTTGCCAATGGGACCTAGCTCAAAAATTACTGTTTGCCAATTTTTTTTCGGGTCATGGTGGACCCAACAATTTTTTAGTTACTTTCTAAATTCATATCTAGTTAGACTGAATGAAATATATTTTTTTAGTTTTGCGGGTGAATATCCCTTTAAGGGCAATCCCTAGACCCAAATATGAGTTCTAAAGAACGCAGTAAAGACGTCTGAAAAGTAAGTAGAATGTAAGATGGGCTTAATAGAAGAGCGGATTATTTTTTTGAAAATTTTTTGACGGGACATAACCACAGAATCAACAATTATATTCAAATTACAGGAATCAGTTGTTCAAGTTCAAAATTGAATTTTGAGCAGCGGTTTTTTGCACATCGTTTCTACACTCCTTTATCTACAACCTAAATATAACGATTATTGGTTTTGCATGTTTTCAAGCATTGCACGATTTTTCCGTTAAATGGTACAAAATTTGAAATTGCACTGGCAGGCGAAAAAAATTGTGCAACGCAACAAACCAAAAAAACAATAATCCTTATATTTAGGTTGTAGATAAAGGAGTGTAGAAACTAAACACAAAGAACCGTTGCTCAAAATTTAATTTTAAACTTGAACAACTGATTCCAGTAATTGAAATATAATTGTTGATTCTAAGGTTTTGTCTTGTCAAAAAAATTTCAAAAAATAATCCGATCTTTTATTAAGCCCCTCTTACATTCTACTTACTTTTCAGACGTCTTTACTGCATTCTTTAGAAATCATATTTGGGTCTAGGGATTGCCCTTAAGCAGAGGCGGCTCTACCATAAGGGCATTGGGGCATGTGCCTCTCCTACTCTTCACGCCAACAATCACTCACATTTACGAGTTGTAGACGTCGTGGTACACATTTACATAAAATCAAATAGTTTGTATTTTCAATGTGAACGCGCGCGCGGTAAGGAAACAGCAAACAACGCTTGACTCAAATAAGCCTTCTACGGGCTAGACGAAGTTGCGCCCAGGTAGCGCCTGCGCAGTCAGTTTTATTCGGAAATAGCCGAATCTTTGCTTCGCAATAAGCGTTGGAACTCCGGCAGGATGGGCAAGATTTTAGTACGCCCACAGCTGTTGTAAGGAGAACACGTTACGCGCTGCGTTGTGCGGGTGTGTTGTGTTATCTTTGGCAGCGTTTATGTGTGGTTTATATCTGTGGTTTTAGCTTAGAGGTTGTGAACAGTGAACAGGACCAGAAAATGAATGAGGTGAGGTATTTAAAATATAAACATTTAAGTTATGAAGACCGACCGAGGAATTCGCCGTGTCCAAAGAAAGAAGAGTACAACTTATTTACAGGCATTAAAATACCAAGTAAATTTGCATGTGCTGCTATTTTCTTCTTTTACTTTAAGCGAGGTCGAAAAATATAGACAAATTACCATTTTTAAATGATAACTGATTTGTGCCCAGGCCCGTAGGGCGCAACTTTGTTGCGCCCTTAAAAAATATTGAAAATATTTTTGTGTTATGTGTATAGTTCTCCCTTGCTCAAATCACTGTAAAGGCTGTCTTGGAGCTAAATATATGCCAAAAAAATTTCGCCTCCGGCGGCTGGGGCTTCGCCCCAGATCCCTTGTAGCCCACGCAAGTCCATTCAAATATATTGTGCCCTGCCTATTTTAAACCCCACAAGCCGCCACTGCCCTTAAGTAATTATTAACAATGAATTAAATAGTCTCGTCTACTCTTGAATTTATTGGAACTGACTGGAACTAAAGCAGTTTTGAAAGTAAGGTAGGTCTACCAAGATCAATTGCTAATTTCTGTTTAAAGGGCAAAATACTGTAGGCCTAACAATTGCAATCTTGTACTTTAAAAGAAACTATAAGTAAAATAAAACTTAAATTTTATGAATTAGGCCTACCTTGTAGGGATGACATGGCAGAATCGATTAATCGATTCCGGATCAATTCCAAATTGGAGAAATTGATTCCTCATTAGTCATTACTCATTAGACAGTTTAAAGTTAAACGTTAACGCGTCGTATTTTGGGGCATGGCATAGCGGTGAACTATGTGCTGACTGACCCTCCCGCTCCCGCCAGACGCCGATCGTACACAAAAGCAGGCAGTACGGTCAACAGGCGACGATGCAAAGTTGCAAAATACATCGTTGCGCGTGACGTACGGCGGGCGAGACACGCCTTCACGGGCTCCGCGGAAATATCGCCGCATATCACGGGTTCGCGGAAGATGACCACTAAAATAACTGAGCATACAATTAAAAAGTTTTTTCTTGGGAATCAATTGTTAGGTCACAATGATTGACTCTAATATGTCATACCTCTATCTCTACCTAGCATCATGACTAATGATACAAAAAAGGCAATATTGATAAGTGGGAATATTTTCGATGTATAAATATCAAAATTTACACCAAAAATGCAAAATTTTGGAATTTTGGTGGAGGTGCCGGGTAGGTATTCTAAATTAAATTAACCTGGCTGGTGCATATGGTGGAGATGCTGGGTCATAAAACGCGGTTGTGAGATCGTAAAAATCGTTAAAAAAATGCACTTATGGTGATACCTTATCAACTCCATTTGGCCGCAAATCATTAAAAATAGGCCTACTCTTTTAAAAAAATTATATTTTCAGTATTTTTCAACAATTATATTATGATTAGGGATGACGAAACCCGACTTTTTTACGACCCGGGTACCCGCCCACATTACCCCGCGGGTTACCCGGGTAGTACCACAAAAAAATTGTGTGGGGTGTCTCATGAGCTGTGAAGAAACGCGCTCATCAATTATCGTAATATCTCGGACGTAATGCTGTTCTTTAAACAATGACGTGCCGATGAAGTAGTATTTCGTAATCACGAAGGAGGAACAGCAGCGGGCCATTAAGATAACACTCACTGTTTGTTGCATCTGCTTTATATCTTGTCACAGTCAAGTCAAGGTCACGACTCACGATGCGTTGGCGCGGGGCGCGGGAGGGGAGGAGGGAGACTGGAGCCCGAATGAGAGTAAGCAAGATAAGGAAAGGTTTATCACCATGGGTGATAGCTTTTAAGTTTTGACTTCAGCAGATTGAAAATATAAGTGATGTTGTGGTAATTATTTACGGGGTATAATCTCTGGAAGATCGCACGTGAGTGGTTAGGTTAGGTTAGAAGTTGGCGGCATGAACAAACGACATTATAATTCAAAAGAAAAACGCCGCCAAGCACAAAAGATATGAGAAAGCGCATGTTTACATTAGCCTTCCGCCTACAATGTGACACCTCAATTCAGGAACCGGGTTTTACGGGTAAACGGGTAGTGGAAATACCTACCCGTACCCGACTTCGTCATCTTCCCTAATTATGATATATCGATATCGTGTTGAAATTGGTACATTTAGGCATTAAAAGGATTTTTAAGGATTTGGGTGTTTCATTTAAGGATTTCTAAGGATTTTTGATGTGCTCAAACAGGATTTTTATTTTTTCTTGGTGGCAAACCTGGGCTAATGGGCCTATGGACAAAGTAATATTATGTTCGTTAAACATTTAACGTACAATATGATTGTCTCTCATGTAATTTGTAACAATAAATAAATATACAATATGTTATAGTAGGAAACTTCTTCTTGAGAGTTTGGCCAACCTGGAATTTGGCTTGGCAACACGGCACCAGCAGCCTTCTGCCGCCTTATTCTGATTGAGTGGATAGAAACGCGTTGAGAGAACTGCCACCTCGAAAATGTTACATACCACTAGGAAAACGCTAAAGTCCCGCCGCGTTGATGGATGAGCTTTTTAAAGGTTTTAGTTTGCGTGGGATATCTTTACTTTTGCAAGTGCTTTGTTTTGCTGCCTACGCATTGAAGTTGAATGTTGTCAAGTTTCTTTGTGTTCTTGTCAATTGGTATTATTTACCGTAAAAAACTTGTATTAAAAGCTTTATTTCTATGGATTCTGGCTAAATTTTTCCACTTTTTCTTTCAAAAGGTAATACATAACCATAACCTTAATGTCCATGTATAATATGAACGTTGTAGCCCCAAACGTTTGGTCAGAATTGGCCCAAATGGCACGAAAATATCGCACAAAAAGTCAAAAAACGTATATTAAAAGCTTTATTTCTCTCGATTCTGGCTAACTTTTTCAACTTTTTCTTTCAGAAAGCAATACATCATCATTACCTTAATGTCCATGTGAAATATGAACGTTGTAGCCCCACCCGTTTGGTCAGAATTGGCCCAAATGGCACGAAAATATCGCAATAAAAATCGAAAAAAATCGTAAAAGTACGATATTCATAAGAAATATTTCTTCGATTGTACCCAAAAACGTGGCAAGTCTAAGTTCAGAGATTTCGAAGGTCCTGTCAAATTTTTATCAAGATCGCATATGCCGTTTGCCCGGTAGAGAGCGAACAAACAGACGGAAAAACAAACAAAAAAAAAACAAAAAAAAAACACTTGAGCTAAATTTTTTGGGGGGTCAGTGAAATTGAAGTCTTCGCTCCACTCGCTTCGCTCCACTCGCTTCGCTCGCTACGCTCATCCAAAAATAAACTGTAGTTGCGTACCTATGCGCTTTACAGGCGTAAATTACATTCAATAAAATTGGCAGAAGGCTTTAAAAGTATTAAAAGTGTCCTAATTGCCATCACAAAACTTTTAGGCTCGTTTTGAGTCGGCGTGCACATATGCTGGGTTGAAGGAATTGCACGGATCGCTCTGGACCACCCGTGCTATGTGGTCGCTGCTGGCCCTTTGGTTAGCGCGCTCGTTTTGTACGCAAAAGTTCGCCGGTTCGAATCCCGACTGGGAAAACTTTTTAATTTTTTTACTCATTCCATCCTTATTGTTTACTTCTTATCTATGACGGATGATTTTTTATAACTTTTCTATTGGAAATTACTCGAATATAAAGACATTCTTCCCTCAACATTTGCGCCTTTACGTCAGTTAGCCTACACCTCCCAAAATGGAGTTTATGTTGATCCATGGGGGTTGGATCTAATTAATAGTAAAATTAGATTAATTTGTGTTTTTTTTGTTTAACTTACATCAAGCACATTTTTAAAAATTTATTTTCGCATAGACAGACTGTAGAATGTAAATTGTCGTCCATAAATGATTACAGTAAGATCTCTCTTATCCGAGTTGGATGAGACCGGGGGCACCTCGGATTTGCGAAAAACTCGGATGGCGCGGATCAATTGTTTATTTGCTCTCGTAGCATAGCCTGATGTGGTAAAATGATATATGACACATGTAATGGATAAAGGAACATAAAATACACACGATACACTTCATACAGGGTATACTAAATGATTTAATAGCTTGTAATTCAAGCTCACGAACACACGTACACAATTAGGCCTACATGTCGTAATAAAAACGTATGTCTAGGCCTAGGCCTAGGCCTAAACTCGACGCAGTAGGCCTAGGCCTACAATGCAAACATAGGCCTAGGCCTAGCTCTCTTTCTCATGTGGGAAAACCTCTCACTACTATGCCCGCGCTGAAGCTCACGACGCAAGATAAGTCTGGGAAAGAAATAAGATAAGCCCAGGAATAACAATTCAATGCGTCGTGATTACGAATTTCGTGAATCGGTTGAAACATGATTGCATCTAGTTCCACAACGACCATCTTTGAACAGCTGTGTGTGAGATGGCTGGATCGTATGCGCACGCGCAGGCGCGCGACGCACACTGACCTCTATATGCTCAGTGGGTGGCACTGACGCTTACCGCCGATGCGCCCGACGCACACTGACCACTGAACTCTATACGCTCAGTACACTGATGCACACTGCTCGAAAGTCGAGATATATCGCCGATCTATCTTCTTTGCACTCACTCGTAAGGCATGCCTACAAATGTATGCGAGTACATTTAAAAAAGTGCGGCGCGGCGTCTGTAATTATTTTTATGTTTTATTTACGTATTTAAAACTTTAATTTTTTTTTTTTTTTTTTTTTGGCGTCTCGGTTAACACGGAACATCGGATAAGAGGAGATCGGATAAGAGAGATCTTACTGTACTGATTAGTCCTACTCTAACAATGTTACACAACACGTGTTTCACTTATTTCGTAGTTAAACCTACTGACGCGGAATCTAATATGGCTAAGACTATTTTACTAGGAAAACGCTTAAGTCCTGCCGCACTGATGGATGAGCTTTTTTGTAAGTTTTTAGTTTGCGTAGGACCACTTTTCCTTTACAAGTGCTTTTTGAATGCATTGTAGGTGATTGTTGTCAAGTTTCTATTGTTACTTGTTAATTGTTATTATAAACCTAAAAAAACTCATATTAAAACCTTTATTCTATGGATTCTGGCTAACGTTTTCAACTTTTTCTTTCAAAAAGCAATACATCACCATAACCTTAATGTACATGTACATACTAGGAAAACGCTCAAGTCCCGCCGCGTTGATGGATGAGCTTTTTTAAGTTTTTAGTTTGCGTGGGACCACTTTTTTCCTTTGCAAGTGCTTTGTGAATGCATTGTAGGTGATTGTTGTCAAGTTTTTATTGTTACTTGTTAATTGTTATTATAAACCTAAAAAAACTCATATTAAAACCTTTATTCTATGGATTCTGGCTAACATTTTCAACTTTTTCTTTCAAAAAGCAATCATACAAAATATGAACGTTGTAGCCCCACCCGTTTGGTCAGAATCGGCCCAAATGTCACGAAAATATCGCACTAAAAATCGAGAAAAAAATCGTAAAAGTATGATATTCATGAGAAATATTTCTTTGATTGTACCCAAAAACAATACACCTCTAAGTTCAGAGATTTCGAAGGTCCCCTCCAATTTTCATCAAGATCGGATATGCCGTTTGCCTGGTAGAGAGTTAACAAACAGACAGAAAAACAAAAAACAAACAAACAAACAAACAAAAAAAAAAACACCCGAGCTAAATTTTTTGGGGGTCAGTGAAATTGAAGTCTTCGCTTCGCTCATCCAAAAATATGAACGTTGTAGCCAGTGGCGTCGGAACAGGGGGAGGCAAGGGGGGCCTTGCCCCCCCCTAACTTTCATGCCAGGGGGGCATAGGGGGGCAGATTTTAGAGTTGAAAAATCAAGATTTCTACTCTACTTTTTGGGAAAGTAACGTCGAATGATCCTGTCAACAATTCATTTCCAGGAATAAACAACCAACAATAGCAGGAATGTTAGGTTGCCTGACGTATCCCATGCCTGAACCGTCTTTCCGACTATCTTTATAACCAGCCACCCGTATTGTATTGTGTGCTGGTCACTCAGTGGACACGTAACTCAGACTCAAGTCTAATCCAAACATCCCTTTGAATGATTTGCTAGTGTTATTGGCAGACGCAAGTTGGGATTTGGTTCGCTCGTGTCGCAACGTTATTCGTTCACTGTTCACTGTTCAGTCATCTTTGGAGTTGTGTAGTGACTGTGATTATAGCGAAGTGGCAAATGGGAAGATTATTCCTCTTAGAGTGTAAGTAGTGTAGTGTGAAGTGTTAAGTAAAGTGTAAGTGTGTGTGTGTGTAGTTTTTCGTGTTTAATGGTGTTAAATATTAACTTGACACATTGTAATTTCAAAAACATATGGACCGTACTAAACAGCCTTCAGTAAGTATTTTTTTTTTTTTACAGGAGAGGGTAAACCAAAAATATGTTTGCCTGTATGCTTCGTCAATACACAAAAAAATTAGTTGTTATTTATTAATTGGGCCACTTCACGTTAATTTTTTGAGTTTTTAGGTCGCAGATAGTTTCTGTAAAACATCGTTTACGGAGTCCGAGTGCAGTTAAAACATGACGAAATAACTGTAGTTACAGTGGAATTTTTTTCGCCTTCGGCGAATAGGGCTTCCGCCGACTGGGGCCCCAGACGCCCTACAAAATACCCTACAAAATCTATCAATGGATTTGCCTCCCCCAACTTCCAAAACGTTCCGACGCGCCTGATTGTAGCCCCACCTGTTTGGTCAGAATCGGCCCAAATGTCACGAAAATATCGCACTAAAAATCGGAAAAAAATCGGAAAAGTGCGATATTCATGAGAAATATTTCTTCGATTGTACCCAAAAACAATACACCTCTAAGTTCAGAGATTTCGAAGGTCCCCTCCAGTTTTCATCAAGATCGGATATGCCGTTTTCCTGGTAAAGAGTTAACAAACAGACAGCCAAGAGAGAGTTAACAAACAAACAGAAAAAACAAAAAAAAACACCCGAGCTAAATTTTTTGGGGGTCAGTGAAATTGAAGTCTTCGCTTCGCTCATCCAATTATGTATTTCTTACCGGGCCTAATTTTTTTATCAAGCCCTAAAACCAAACGGACTTGGCAAGTGCAGCGAAATTTGCCGTGGACAACCGCACAAAATCGTCTGTAGAGCCTACAGACATTTTACGATTCAAGTGCATCAAAATTCTCGAAGCATTATAATTTATAAATATTTTTAGCTCCCTGGCATATACAAATTCATAAACTTCTTCCATAAAATACTGCAATCAGAGTATTTTGCAAGAGGTTATTTGTAACCTTCATAAGTTTATCAAATTAATTTGTTTAATTTTCATCTACTGATAGTGAATTATTCGGGGGAAAAATACTTCAGTTTAATATTGTGTGTGTCAGTACTGTAAACTGTTACCACACGATAATAAGCCAAAGTAAACACAATGTAACATGTTGTTACACTGAGAGACAGCCAGACCACAGTTTGGTACTGTCGCCAAACCCACGTTTAGAAACTCGCTCCAATTAGTCCCATTATTGCCATTGGTCAACGCGCGTGGCTGTGGCCTGACGTCACCCAGCGTTTCCGCGCTTCCACTGGCCCTTTCGTCCCCCAAGATTATTTTTGGACTTTCGGCAGTCGTATTTAAAAAAGTAGTTCGGTAACAACCATTTTGTAAACGCAATTTATTTTCAGTATTTACATAATTACGTTCAATTTGATTTAATTTAGTCATACTCATATGACATTTAAAGTCAGTCTTCTGTAGTGCGTTTAATGTCGGAAATGTTTTTGTCTGCAATGTTAAAAAAAGCAAATTACGTGATTTTTAAATCAAAATTTCTAAAAAAGTAATTCGGTAACCCCCGTTCTGCGAGTTGTATTATCAAAAAGCACACTTTAAGAGTCTATATTATGAATTCCAGCAAAATGACATTTCATGCATTCATTGGATCGACTTTAAATCAAATAAATCATGATTTGAACTGATTGGATGATGAATTGGTGGCAGAGATGATAAAGGCAGGCGGCCCAGTTATCATGCAGTGGCTGTATAGAGTTATTAGAGTTGTGTGGAAAGAAAAGAAGATACCGGATGACTGGAGAAAAGGAGCTATATTGTGCCGATTTATAAGAAAGGTGATAAAAAAAAATGTACTAATTATAAAGAGATCATTATGCCACACAGCAGAGATTTATAAAAGAATTATTGACAGAAGAATAATAGGAGAGGTTGACCACATGTTGAATGAGGAACAATACGGATTTAGATGGGGAAGATCAACAATAGATCCTCTAATCGTACTTAGACAGGCATTGGAAAAGAGTTGGGAGCTTGGAAGAAAAATGAGTGTAATGGTCTTCTTAGACATAGTAAAAGCGTATGATAGTGTGCCAAGGAAAGTGGTATGGGAGAGTCTGGAAAGAAAAGGAGTGGATAATTGACTGATAGACAGGGTTAAAAATATGTATGAAGTATGCGAAAGCTGTGTGAAAACACAATTTGGATTGTCAGGGGAGTTCCAAATAACAAAACTGCTGAGGCAGGGAAGTGTGCTGTCACCACTGCTATTCATAGTCGTGATGGATGACATCCACAACAAGGTAAAGATGGAGGCAATGGAAGATATGGAGGTTATGTTGTTTGCCGATGACTTGGTGGCATGGTCCGAGTATGAGGAGGTATTTCTCGATTTGTTTAGTCGAGAAACACTCCCGTAGGTGTAATTGTTATTATTTACTACAATTCAGAAATTCTCCAAAGATATACAGACTTGTGGAATAGGAACGTAGAAGAAGCTTGTATCAAAATAAGCATGGTAAAGAGTGAGGTTGTAACTATGCCAGGAGAAGGGAACATAGGGAATTATCAAGCACAAATAAACATTGGACAAGAAACCCTGAAAGTGGTGGATAGTTTTATCTATCTAGGAAGTGAAGTAATGGCAAGTGGAAAGATTAACAAGGAGATTACCAATAGAATACTAAAGGCCAATAACTTTTACCAGTGTGTGAATGACCTGGTGTGGGATAGGGAAATACCTATTCAGTGTAAGATGACACTATATAAAAGTAAAACCTATTTCATACCGATCCTTACGTATGCAGCAGAAAACTGGACAATGAGAGATCGAGAGTAGAGTCAGATGCAGGCGGCAGAGATGAGATTCCTGAGGAGCACAGTGGGGAAGACGAGAAGGGATAGAATAAGAAACACGGACATTAGAGAAATGCTAGGTGTAGAGAAGTTAAGTGACAGAATAGGAAGGACACGGTTGAGATGGTATGGACATATCTAATAAATGGGGGAAAATAGGATGCCCAAGAAAATGTATGAAAGAAAGATTGAAGAAGGAAGAAGAAGATGGGGTAGACAAAGGAAGAGATGGAAGGACATCATAGCAGGAGACTTGGAGGCAAGAGCTGGGAAGATGTCGAATAGATATGATTGTGGGAGGATAGAAAGAAGTGGAAAAATTTGGTTGCTAAACCCAAGCTGACCCTGCCAGAAGCAGAAAACGGCGATGTATAATGAATGATGATGAAATCATGATTTTTAAATAAAAATATAAAAATCACACACCCTGTTTGCAGCTCACCTAGATCTCATGCACCGACCCACTTACCTTCAACGTCAAGCGGAAGTGTCTTCGAGTCAAGCGCCCCCGGAACTTCTTCACGGCTCGAAATCTCCGACAGCCTCGTCCAGTTCCTGGAACAAAATAAATAAAATCAAAATAAAATAAAATCATATTAAGAGTCTACCCACTTAGCCTAGTTTAATAATAACTGATTTGGGAGACATTATTTTATTGGATGAGCGTAGCGAGCGTAGCCAAGATTCCATTTCACTACACTGGAGAAAAAAATCCGGAATGTTTTTTTTTCTTTCTTTCTTTTTTTTGTATTTTTGTCTGTCTGTTAACACGATTCCGGCTAAACCGATACTCCGATTGCGATGAAATTTTATGGAGGCCTTCGAAATCTCTGAACTAAGAACTGCCACGTTTTTGAACGCAATCGAAAAATTATTTCTCATGAAAATCGCAATTTTACGATTTTTTTTCGATTTTTTAAAAATTTCTTCGACTTATAACTCCTACATGCTTTATCCGATTGTAATGATTTTTTCACAGAACCTTAATTTTAAGAATTGATATATTCGTGTGAAATTTGAGCGTAATCAAATAATTATATCTCATGAAAATCGCAATTTTACGATTTTTTTATTTTTTAAAACGTTCTTCGACTTATAACACTTACATGCTTTATCCAATAGGGAATATTCCACTTAATATTTAATATTTTATTTTAATTCTTATTCATGTCTTAATAGTCACTGCACTTTTTTTTTATTTAAAAAAATGTTTTTTGTGTAATTTAAACAAGAATTAAATGGGTCCCCCAGTTTGCGCGCCAAAAACGAGCGTGCGCCATCTTTGGACGGTACTACGTCATAACTGTGTTGAGTCAAGGCCAATTGGAAACTAAATGTACGTATATTTTTACATATTTACATACAGACGGCGGTGCTCGCCCATCCGCTCAACACAAACAACTCCACAGGGATGTACATTTTCACCGTCTTTTGTTTTTCTTTTTTCGTATGTGACAGGAGATTTCGCGAGATCATTGTGATAAAGAATAACGAGCATTTTGTCTTGAGTTTTTGCATAGCCTAGGACTATCATGGTATTCTTTATCTACAATAGGCTTTAATTAGTCATCAAAGTAAGGTTTTTGTGCGGGATGTGTGTCAGAACATGAACGTGCAGGCCTAGGGTTGGCAAGTTAAGCCTAGGGCTTGTCAAGTGAGTAATTTTAGTATTCACATACCAATGCCTATATCCTACAGGAACGATTGGCCTAGACTGTTGTATTATAAATAATTTTCTAAGCCTAGGCCTAGACCTAGGACTGTTTCAGTTTTGTTTTTTGATTGCAATGTCAACTTTTCTCGTTTTCTGGCTAGGCGTTAAATGTAAAATGTCCGCCATCTGTTTACATTACTGTAGGCTACGCTAGGCGCTGCTTTGTTTAAAACACCGCCGTCTTGATGTATATCTCGATCCTACTATAATACTATTCCAACATCTTTGGTCTGGATGTATGTTTATCCAGACGGCGTTGGATCAACACAGTTCTGACGTCACAGTCGTTTTTGCCGCTTTAAAAAAGTGCTGCTTTTAAAACGGCTATAAATCACTGGATTATTATTTCACGGAAAAACAAAGTACATATTTGCAATCGGGACGAAATACTTCTTCTAAAAAATCTATTCGTACAGTATTAGGCGGAAGTGGAATATTCCCTATTATAAAGATTTTTTCACAGAACCTTAATTTTATGAATTAATATATTCGTGTAAAATTTTTGCGCAATCGAATAGTTATTTCTTATGAAAATTTCATTATTACGATTTTTTTCTTTTTTAAAATTACGATTAATTAAAAAAATAAGTTAATTTTTTATTTAATTTGATTTAATTTTTTTTTTAAATTCAACAAAGTTCTGATATTTTCACAGAACAACAGAAAATCCTCATAACACATGGCAGCTCAATGCACCAATTACGCTCATCCAACAACGCGGCGGGACTTAAGCGTTTTCCTAGTTTAAATGATGCCAAGCCAAGCCTGTTGGTGCCGATGAGCGAACAATGACTAGTATTTTAAATAGGAAACATGGTAGTACAGGGCCGTTGTGATATGACCCACGCATTCAAAAAAACAAGCAGGGACCGGTTGGGATTTATTAAGGTGGGTCTCCTGAACATCCCCAACAGAATCCTAAAAAATCCGGTTGCGGGTTATCCGCCATTTTGAAAAACAATTTTCAAATTTTTTAGTTTTGTCGAAGAATGAAAAATTAGCTATATTGAGTGAAGTATTGGACCGAAATAGCTCAAATTTGTTTTAAATTGTTTTCAAAGAAACGATTAAAGCATTTGGTTCGCCCTGCTTCGACTATCTGGCAACCTACGGCCCATGATGGAAACTTTTACTCTTTTTCTTTCAATTATTGGAATAGTTTTCGCATATTTATCAAAATAAAGTAGAAACTAACAATCCGATGAAAATTATTTGAAACAAATTTTCATTGGATCGTTAGTTTCTACTTTATTTTGATAAATATGCGAAAACTATTCCAATAATTGAAAGAAAAAGAGTAGAAGTTTCCATCATGGGCCGTAGGTCGCCAGATAATCAAAGCAGGGCGAACCAAATGCTTTAATCGTTTCTTTGAAAACAATTTAAAACAAATTTGAGCTATTTCGGTCCAATACTTCACTCAATGTCGCTAATTTTCCATTCTTCGACAAAACTAAAAAATCTGAAAATTGATTTTCAAAATGGCGGATAACCCGCAACCGGATTTTTTGGGATTCTGTTGGGGATAACAACTTCCAAATGGTCCCTGCTTGTTTTTTTGAATGCGTGGGTTTAGGCCTAAAATGAGCTAATTGCACTGTACTATGGGCCAAACAAGCTGGAAACGATTCCTCCTCCGGATAGTGTCAGAATCAACAAGGTTAATGACGCAAGTACAACGGGAATCCTGTCTCTATTGGATAACACGACAACACATGATGGCCAACCGAGTAGGCCAATTGGGGGCATTTGAGAAAAAGAAGTTGAATTTGGAACAAATATATATATATGAGAAAAAGAAGTTGAATTTGGAACAAATATATATATATTTATGTAGGCTTTCATGGTCGAATGATTATTAAAAAATACACCTTTATACTTTATATTTTAACGTCAAAATGAGTTATTATTTTAATTAATTATTGTTATTTGTACGTGGTCTACACCTAAAAATGTCATGTAATATATATAGGCCTATATATATATATATATTGATTCATAGCAGTTGTCGAAAAAGTGTTTGGATTTATCCTTGTGATCTTTCAGATTTGACAGCTACATTGCAGTCTTCTGTTGGATTTATGTCATGGAGGTCAACAATCACAACAAATAGCAGTTTAGTAAAGGTTTGTTCTGTGGTCCCGGTAGCTCAATTGGTAGAGCTATGGCACGTTAAGCCGGAGGTTCTGGGTTCGAACCCCAGTCGGGGCAAACTTTTTCGACAACTGCTATGAATCAATAACTATGTCCTTAAAGCGGGCTTATGCTTAAAAATCTTATATTCATACTACCCAACTCATGGGAGATGAGATGTAATTGGATTTATCCTTGTGATCTTTCAGATTTGACAGCTACATTGCAGTCTTCTGTTGGATTTATGTCATGGAGGTCAACAATCACAACAAATAGCAGTTTAGTAAAGGTTTGTTCTGTGGTCCCGGTAGCTCAATTGGTAGAGCTATGGCACGTTAAGCCGGAGGTTCTGGGTTCGAACCCCAGTCGGGGCAAACTTTTTCGACAACTGCTATGAATCAATAACTATGTCCTTAAAGCGGGCTTATGCTTAAAAATCTTATATTCATACTACCCAACTCATGGGAGATGAGATGTGTTTGGATTTATCCTTGTGATCTTTCAGATTTGACAGCTACATTGCAGTCTTCTGTTGGATTTATGTCATGGAGGTCAACAATCACAACAAATAGCAGTTTAGTAAAGGTTTGTTCTGTGGTCCCGGTAGCTCAATTGGTAGAGCTATGGCACGTTAAGCCGGAGGTTCTGGGTTCGAACCCCAGTCGGGGCAAACTTTTTCGACAACTGCTATGAATCAATAACTATGTCCTTAAAGCGGGCTTATGCTTAAAAATCTTATATTCATATATATATATATATGTTAGTACTTTAGACAGAAATTAAAAAAGTGACTACACCGGGGTTTGAACCCGGGACCTTAGCTTACCGGGCTATGCTCTTACCAACTGAGCTATGCGGCCACCAATTTAAAACTGTCTAATTTTTGGTCTGTTTTGTACATTGTTAATAACGTGTGTAGAGCAGATTGCACTGCCTATTAGACTACACATGAAAATAACTTGGAGAAATACAAACCATCTCTGTAACCCTAGAGTTGGGAAATATGATGTTTAAACTTGGCTTTATAGTAGGCGACTATGACGCTGTTATGTTAGTGTGTTATGCTTTTTTAATTTCTGTCTAAAGTACTAACATAACAGCGTCATAGTCGCCTACTATAAAGCCAAGTTTAAACATATATATATATATATATATATATATATATATATATATATATATATAAATGTGTTTATTTGACTACACCGGGGTTTGAACCCGGGACCTTAGCTGTCCGGGCTATGCTCTTACCAACTGAGCTATGCAGCCACCAATTTAAAACTATCTAAATTCTTGGTCTGTTTAAACCCCGGTGTAGTAACTTTTTTAATTTCTGTCTAAAGTACTAACATAACAACGTCATAGTCGCCTACTATAAAGCCAAGGTTAAACATATAAATGTGTAGGCCTATGTCAAGAACTTGCCAAGATTATAAAAGTATAGTCGTCTTGCCGAGATCTTGACATACCTTGGAATGTATCCTGCTAAACGAGGGGGGAGCCTCCCCCTACCCGGCCCTAAGCCGGTAGCTTAGAAGAGGAAAGGGAGGGAACAAACGGTCCTAAAATAAATAATATGAAAAGATGCAATGCAAGATGCAAAGAGAGAAGGTAAGATCAGAGCATTCCTAGTTGGACGAGAGAGCGCAGCGAATGAGTCTTACAACGCAGGCCGCTCAGGCCACAGGTCACTCGTGAGAATGTTTGTATGTTTGTAAAATGTTTGTTCGATGCCTAGCGGCCAAACGGATTGAGCTGAAATTTTAAACTGACATCTGTGACCAGTGTACTGAGAACTGCTAGCAAAATCTGTTATGACTTAAACCTACATTACAAGAGTTAATAAATTGAAAAATAGGCTGAAAATGTGAAGGATTTAATTGTATGACAATGGTTTAGTTCTTGAAGAAGTCATTTATATCGAATCATGTTAAGCGGTGAGTGCATGCAATAATAACCAAGGTCACGGCGTACCGAATCTTGCACACTCAAGGTTCGCCAACATTCCGCTAGGAGATTAAGTAAACCCTGCTATCTTTACATGTATTTTGTACTGGCTATGTTTCAAAAGTACTGTATGCATTTAAAATAATGTTCTATAATTTATACTAAATACAAAAATTTAACCCAACCATTGTTTGTTTTGTAACTTACTCTTTCAACTCCGATGGGTGAACAAGGCTGTTCAAGCCGAAACGTTTTGTCGTGATGGTATTTGTGTATATACGTAACTATGTGACCTTCAACTCTACACAGCTGCGGAACTCTTTCAAAGTAAGCTGTTGGCTCCTAGCCTCCTATCAATCTTTCCCCACCCAACACTAAACCAGCCTCTAGGCACTATCAACCCAAGCAGTTATCCCTATTGTCATTGAAGAAAGGAACTGCACTCTATTTTTAAGCTTCACTGTCGGTTTCCATGGTATAACGTTTTAAGTACGACCAGGGTAACTGGGGCATGATTACATTCAAATCTTCAATCTGTTGCACTTAGGCCTACCGGCCTTACCGGCTGATAATCTGGAAAATGTATTTAAGCAAATATTTTGAACAAAATGAAATGAATCAAATTCGTAACGATTCTAAACAGCATCATGGAAGAAAGGAATTATTCCTATAATTCTCTGTGAATAATGTAAAAAATCGACAAATGCTCTGTTTTGACATTCATACGTTTATTTCTCGATTTGTTTAGTCGGGAAACACTTCCGTAGGTGTAATTGTTATTATTTACTTCAATTTAGAAATTAAAAAATCCCCAAAAAATCCATTCAGATGTACTATAATGCAGCTACAATTCAGAGGTTGAAATGTACCCGTCCTAATGGTCTAGTGGTTAAGATGCTCACCTGGAATGTGGGAGATCCGTGGTTCGATTCCCGGTTGGGGCGGACTTTTTTAATTTCTGAATTGTAGTAAATAATATTCATAAGTTTGTTGTGTTGAATCCCGAGTCATACAGTACGATTTGAAGACAAAAAATGTAGAGCAAAATAATTGTTGGTTGTGATAGAATGCCTATCGGCTAGGTTAGTGTTTGTGGTTGAGGAAAGAAGAAAGGAGACCCACGGCAACAGATTACATTAAACGAGATGGGCAGCTGCGTGAAACTGGCTGGTTAAAATAAATATTTGTGTTCTTCTCTAATGGTCAGTGATGAAGATGATGATGGTCAGTGGTCAGTGTTGGTCAAAACGTACGACATTGTGTATCTTGTTTTATAAATATTTACGTTAACCAGCCAGTTTCACGCAGCTGCCCATCTCGTTTAAGGTAAGCTGTTGGTCTCCTTTCTTCTTTCTCCAACCACAAACACAGAGCAAAATAATTGTCGCATAATCTGGTAAAGTACCTAGTCCTAACTTATATCTTAAAGTTCAGAACAGTATTATTGATATGGGAAAAACTTTCATGATTAAGGCAAGCTGGGGCAGGTAGTAGTGCAAAATACCCGGGAGTTCTCATGATTCAAGATCACTGTCGAAAGCCGCATTGAAATTTAATGTAACATATTTAAAATGCGTACGCCCTCTTGCACACTAGGTCTCAAGTCTCCCACAGTATGGCTTAGAGAAGCATTTATTGTTAATTTACAAACTACTCAACATAAAAAACAAAACACACAAAAAAACTGCATTGGTATAGACTGGAGAAGGGTTGACAGGTTGGGAAAGCATAGTGAACATAAAACCCAGCCTGAAGGGCTGGGGGCGACAAAACTTTTCACCTGCTGATGACAACTGCAGCTAATTTAAAGTTGTTTGTTACCTTAATCCACGACGCGTTTCGTCCTTCTGGGACTCATCAGGCGGATGGTGGCCACTAAAAATCAGCTAGCTACATGCAAACAAAACTCACAACTCATAACCAAACCTGTGGTAGGGCCACGCAAGAAGCAAATTCTGCATGCATGTTGTCATCATCAGCATGGTTACTTCACACACCATTGATGATGACAACATGCATGCAGAATTTGCTTCTTGCGTGGCCCTACCACAGGTTTGGTTATGAGTTGTGAGTTTTGTTTGCATGTAGCTAGCTGATTTTTAGTGGCCACCAATCCACCATCCGCCTGATGAGTCCCAGAAGGACGAAACGCGTCGTGGATTAAGGTAACAAACAACTTTAAATTAGCTGCAGTTGTCATCAGCAGGTGAAAAGTTTTGTCGCCCCCAGCCCTTCAGGCTGGGTTTTTATGTTCTCTGCTTTCCCAACCTGTCAACGCTTCTCCAGTCTATACTAAACTAGCCAATTGGCCTTTTCCTAATTGTAAAAAAAAAACTGCATTGGAATTCGGAATGTCAGGGCTCAAAAAACACCATGCCCGAGATGCCCGGGGCATGTAAAAAAAGTGGTCGGGCACGTAGATTATTTTCCCACGTGCCCGTCCGTCCGGGCATGTGCGAAAAGCTCTCACTATCGCCCGCGCTTAGCTCTTGTTGCAATGATAAGCCTGGTTAAAAAGATAAGTCCACTTGTCCAGTAACAGGTCCCATGTGTCGCGGGGCAGGGGAGGGGGGAGAGGGCTGGAGCCCAAATGCTGGCGAGTAAACAAGATAAGGAAAGGCCAGCCTCTGCTGTATCTCTATTCCCATGTACTTAATTTCAGTTATCACCTAGCTTTTGACTTCTAGCAGATCAAAAACATTAGAATTGTTATGGTAATTATTTTTGCAGTATAAATGTATAATCCTGGAAGATCGCGAGTGGTAAGGTAAAGTGCCACAAGTCGGCGGCATGAACAAAGGACATTATAATTCTAAAGAAAAACGCCGCTAGCTATATGTCCTGATAACTTATTTTAATTGTTTAAAAAAAATTGGCATGTAATTTTTCTTTCTTGGCATGTAAAATTACTAGGAAAACGCTCAGTTGGACGCGTTGTTGAGCGAGCACCGGTACGTGCAACACGACCCGAGTACGACATTCCCATAATGTTACATACCAATAAGTCTTTTAGGTCTTGACCGATTTAGCTGAAAATTTGTAAAATAGGAGAGAATGGATAAAATCCACCGCCATCTAGAGGACCTTGACATCATTTCTTTGGGAAAACTATTTTACTCTTGATTTCTTCTAGGTGGCAGTACATAGTGACCAGAATTCTTGTGCGACTTTTCGTTGCCATGGTAACGTTACTTTTGTTAAAATGTAATTGCTATCTACACTACTTATCGGATCAAAATAAAATTAACATATTCGTGACCGGACGGACATTCTAAATGATTTGGCTACCTCAGATTTTGTCGCCGTTTAGTTTTAAAAAAAAAACTTTAGATTAACTTTAATGTAACTTTATAACTTTTGAACGATTTTGCCACAAAACTAATGGCATTCAATCGGGAACGAAACTTGCGGATGGTCAAAATTTCAACTCGATCCGAGCCTCCGTTTGACCGCTATCATGAGCCAAAAAAGCTGTGCGACTTTCCGTTGCCATGGTAACGGGACTTTGTTATAATGTAATTTCCATCTACACTACTTATCGGATCAAAATAAAAATAACATATTCGTGATCGGACGGACATTCTAAATGATTTGGCCACCTCAGATTTTGTCGCCGTTTAGTTTGAAAAAAAAACTTTTGATTAACTTTAATGTAACTTTTTAACTTTTTGAACGATTTTGCCACAAAACTATACAGCAACCCGCCTAGGTGGTATGTACATGTGTGCAAAATTTCAGGTCGATCAGAAAAACGGTGCGACCTGTATCAAAGCAGTAACAGAAAAAAAAACAAAAAAAAACAGACATTCGAGCCATAAGAGTCAAGTGGAGACGCTCAATTCGCTCGCTCAATCACCAATATGCATGCCATTATTTTTTTAGCCCTGCATGTACATATTTTGTTAAGTAGCTTAGGCCTACTTTAAAGCCCTATTGCCACCTTTTTCAAGACTCACAGGCCAAAACTAAGGCGAGATTTTTACTTTAGTGTGGTACAATTACTTAATAACTTGCACATAGGGCCTAGGCCTATGAATGTAAAGAACTCCCATGAAATTGAAAATGACATACTTACTGTATTGTCACTTACCGTACGCCCTTTTGCCACTATATTATACCAATTGCTCACAAGTCAAAGAGTCTTGGGAAATATTTTTACTTTTCTGGCAAATCAATACCTACCCATATGAATGTCAAAAAGTGTACTGGAAAATTGAAATTGAAAATTCAATTTTTTGTCACTTAAGCCCTTTTACCACCTTATATCAACGCACGGGTCGAAGCTTTTAGAAGATGTTAACTTAACCGTCATAAAATTAATTAAAAACACACATATGCCTAATAAAGAAAAATGTGTGCAGAAATTGAAAATAATAACACATTTTTGTCACTTAGGCCCTTTTGTCACAATATCTCAAGACGCATGCGGCGGAGCTTCGGGGACTTTTCAATTATTGTTCAACTTATGGTCAACTGAGCGAGCTTGTGTGCAAATTTTCAGCTTGTCCCGAATTTTGTCCGGGTGGAAACCTATTAGCATCTAGGCCCTATAGGCCTAGGTAGCCTATCTTTTAAATTAGGAAGTCTGTTTATTGGCCTACCTGAGATCTAATTAGTAGGGGCCCAGGAAATATATTTTTTGGATTGACAAATTATGCTCTTTGAAATTCAAATTATGCTTTATTTTGCATTTTCATTTTTTTGCTATTTTTCACCAAAATACACATGTTTGATACATTTTGATTAGCAATGTAAAATGCTTATTTTTTATTTATTTTTTAATAGGTCTAGGGGTGGTATCTAGTTGCATCGAAAAAACTGTCAAAATGTCCGTATTTTGGGAAAATCGTAATTCCATGAATTTTTGGCGTGTTTTTATCGGAAAAAAATACCAATGAAATGGTAAATTTCGCTGATTGGGCAGTGAAAAACAGTAAAAAGCATTTTATTTTGCGTTTTCATCAATAAATGAAATATTTCGCGTTTTGGTGCGGTTTCAAATTGTATTTTTTTGGTGTCATAGGCCATGGGATCTTATGAAAAACATGTCTCAGGTATTTTTAAGCTTTTTCATTTTTTTGCTGATTGCGAAATCCCTGGATCCCTACTAATTAGTAGAGGTAGTGAAAAATGGTGGTAACGAAATTTGCGAATTTTTTTAAATGTCCTTTTTATTGCCTAAAATGTAATATTGTCGACAAATTACATCATTTAGTGATGGAAAAAACACATTTTGAAAACGCGAATTTCGCGAAATTTCGTGTATAGCGCGAAATAACGAACGAAATTACATCAATCTGGTCAAAACGCGAATTAAATCGCGAAATTGGACCTTTTAGTGTGCAAAATGTAAAGTGATGTGGAGGTGCCGGTCCAGTTTTGGTGGAGGTGCCGGTCCAGACCGAATATTACGCGCGCGGTAGGCGGGGTACCGTGACGTCACGGGCTTCACGGAAATATACCTCCAAAATAACGGCGCGTATCACGACTTCCGCGAAAATAGTATACCAAAATAACAGTGCGTACAAAAATTTTTTAGTGATTTTTTTATTTTTTAGTAACGTTTTTGACAATTTTTTTAAATCGCGAAAAACGCGAAATTTGGGTTTTTTAAAACGAAATTTGGGTTTTTATATCACCATTTCTCATTACCTCTACTAATTAGTATTAGCAGTTTTAGGGCGCTTTAACAGCAGAGATTAATCGCGCCTGAGATCAAAGTAAACTGTTCATTGATAGTGGTAGTGCACAGCAGCCTTACCGTTCATACTCCAGGCTCCAGCTGTCTGTTGTTGACTGATCCCCTCGATCCTTCTTGTGTGCGTTGTCCGCCTCTTGCCACCACCCCCAAGGAGATCCTCGTAGACAAACTACAAACATATAAATCACGTGTCAAGCTATATTTCTATCAACACGAGTTGCCACACATACCGTATCAGACACAACACTTAAGATCGGGAAGTCTGGCAACCCTACCTAGGCCCTACATCTGGTTTTTCTTACCTCCATAATAATACTGATCAACCGACTTAGCCTTGACCAACATTGGCATGGGAGTGCGGAACCAGGTGGACGTTCAGTTGTCTAGAAACTGCTTTGGACACGACTGTAAATTGAAAATACAAGAAGTTTAAGTCAACCCCAATGGCTCAGATCTAGAAGATTAGGGGTGGTTCATGAACTATAAAAGATGGTAGGACTAGGCTGTAACTAGATAGCCCTACCTATGCGGCCTATGTCTACAAAAGACTTGTCTGGACTATTATAAGATAATGTGGATTATTTAACACACATTATTTAACACACGTAGCTTATAGGAATATTTCATTTAACTGTAAAAAGGTCATAGGCCTAATGCATCTCCTTTAAAGGTTAGTTATTTCATACACGAAGGCACCGCTATAGCCTAGGGAATGTGAGGAGGGAATATAGGCAGGAAGACAGTACAACGGGGGTTTCTCATCTCGCCGTCATCTTTGTCTTCGGTTGAGTTGCCATCAGGGTTGGTCTGAGGAATACCAGAGCTCACCTCTAGTTTTGGGGAGTATTGTATTCCCCTACTGGTTTAACAAGGATAATGTGATAATCTCCCTAGATGCAGTGTTCTCCCCAAAGCCGGTTCTAAGCCGGGCGGCCCACCAGCAAAGATTCCTTGCCGCCGCCGCCCGGCAAAGCTCAGCTCCCCCTTTATTTATTTTATTTATTTATTTATTTATTTAAGTAAGCCTTCTACAGTGTTCACTCATATGCATGTCATATAGACATGTCCCCACAAAACGAAAAATTTAGTTAGGGCCCTAGTTTTATAGTTTAGTATTGCCTACGTAGGCCTAATTACAATAATTGTAACACAATGAAATTTGCCCAAACATGATAAAAAACATGCAAGATCAGTTTTTTTAAGACACAACCCTGCATTACTCGCGTGGGGTATATATTACCCCAGTGATACAATCCTAGGCTTCTCAGCAGTGTTCAACCTTACCGCCATATCTCCTTTTATGCATTCTCAAGTTACTCTATCTTTGATGTTTTATCACAACTACATGTTAATCCGGGTTCTAGCAGAAAAAATATAAAAGTTGGTTTGGTGTAGGCCTTGTAAAAATAAAATAAAAAATGAAATATCAAATGGTAACAAAATTTGATTTTATCTCTTAATAGTAGTAGGTAGGTTACAATATATGTCAACAAATTAAACTGATCTTTTTTTTAAATCTATTGTTGGTTAGGCCTACCAAGGAAATTTAATATTTTTCTATAGGATGACCTACTACATAATTTTCAAGCAAATTGTGTAAAGTTTCAACAAAATACCAATTTCATTCACAAACATTCCTTAGCCTAATTGGTGTTTCTGTCTTAAAAGTGTAGTTAAGTACATTCCAATAAAGAAAAATATGAGAACCCTACATCCAAACACCATCACAACTCCAAAATACAGGTAGGCCCTACCTGAGGTAGACCTATTTCAATTATGGGGTTATACCCCACGCAAGTAGGTAGGCCCTACTGGTGTTAAATAAAAACTTGCGAGTAATGCAGGGTTAAATTTTTGTTTCTGATTTTGGTGGTGGTGCCGAGTTGGCAGGGGAAATTATTTGATTTTAATTAAAACATTCATCTATTGTTTTGCTTTATTTTATACTTAGGCCTAACCCTTGAACAATCCATAGGCATACCGGGTTTTACTGTATAAGCCCACCTAGTGTAGGCCCCACCTAATACCATGGCCTATAGTGATAGGAGGCTATATTTTGTATTTTGATCATTTTTATTGATTGTTAGGACAAATAGGCCTAGCATCAAAGTATGGTAATAATAAAAATAAACTCATCAAATAAGCCTACAACAATGTTTCATCAAGTTGTAGTAATTTGTAAACCTGTAAAGGTTAGGCCTATCCCCACCCTCACTATTTACTATTTAAATCTAATCAATTGCTTTATTTTTTTATTATTTTGTTCAATAATTGCTATGTTTCGAAGCCGGAATTAGGCCATTGCAATTACCGTACTAAACAACCTAACTTTCCATTGCTAGGGGCGATCTCAATATTATCCATTCTAATTACCGGTATCTAAAGTTAAACAGTACTAGGAAAACGCTTAAGTCCCGCCACGTTGTTGGATGAGCGTAATTGGTGCATTGAGCTGCCATGTGTTATCTGCGGATTTTCTGTTGTTCTTTGAAAAAATCATTTCTAAGTTGAAGATTTTTTTAAAAATTATTTAAATTAAATAAAAAATAAACTTTAATTTTTAATTTTTCAATTAATCGTAATTTAAAAAAAGAAAAAAATCGTAAAATTGTGATTTTCATAAGAAATAATTATTCGATTGCGCTCAAAAACGTGGCAGTTCTTAGTTCAGAGATTTCGAAGGTCTCCAGAAAATTTCATCCCAATTGGAGTATCGGTTTAGCCGGAATCGTGTTAACAGACACACAAAAATACAAACGGAAAAAAAAAAACACATTCCGGATTTTTTTCTCCAGTGTAGTGAAATGGAATCTTCGCTTCGCTCGCTATGCTCATCCAAATATCTCACCCACAGCAATCAGACACATCTCAAACGATGCAGAATTCAATTTCCTTTAAGGCTAATCTAGACATATTTATTGGTGATATTTTTATAATTCTTTCATTTTTCACAGAATGATTAACTATGATATATTTGATGTTAAAAAAGTAAAATTTTATTTTTATTGCCATTGTTTTAATTCATTCATCACAAATATCATTTTAATTCATTGGAGATCATACTGGTCCACTAATCATCATAATAAACTATCATCTAAGTTAAACGAGAGTGTGCGGTCTTGTGGAGGGGATATTTGGGGTTTCCTTAAAAAATATCCATAAGGTAATGAAACGAACGGCAGCTAGTGATTGGCCAGTCAAGGGCTAACTTTAGGTCAGTTTTGCAATAGAGGCTATTCGCTATTGGTCGGCCGGTACAGGTATTATCTGGATTTATGGTAGTAGACCATAAATCGCAGGCATCCTTTGTTTAAACTTGAGTTAACGTGGCGTGGGTGGCCAAATAAGTAACAGTGACTATGCTGCAAGTCGTACGCACTTGGAAGCGTGTTGGGCAAGGAAGGACTCAGGCGTCAGTTGGTAGGGAACGGTGTGGTGGACGGTTGGTTTTTGCCTTTTGGGGCTACGGCCGTGTTAGTAGAGACTTGGCGGGAACTCGGTCGTGTGAACGGTTGGTTTTTGAGGCTGCGGCCGTGTTAGTAAGGATTTGGCGGGCTAAGGCCGCTTGATAGGCACATAGTTGGGGTGCGTTGATCAGTTGGTGATCATTGTTAGTTGGAGACTGCGGCCGATACCGTGTGATATCAGAGCAAGTGTGAGTAGCCAGAGAGCTATCGTAAGTTTTCATTTGCGAACCGTAATCAGAGCAAGTGTGAGTAGCCAGAGAGCAATCATAACATTTCACTTGCGAACCTTAATCAGAGCAAGTGTGCATCGCCAGAAGGCAGACGGAAAGTAGAGTTCCATGTGCGAACAGTAATCAGTGTAAGCGTGCCTAGCCAAAGACAGTCAACGTGTGGCATTTGTGAGCCATCCGTACGCACTAAGGTGCCTAGCCAGAAGCCATAGCCAACAGACCGCTAAACAACGAAGTGCGGAACATCACCCGGAACAGTGACTAGTAGGACAGTGAGTAAGATGAACAGTGAGGAGATTGAACAGTGAGCCGGTTGAACAGTGAACAGTCGTAAGTCACGATGTGAGTTTAATGTGAGTAGAGTCACCACGTATTAGAGTGACAGGTCTTCAATGTGATTGCCGCTAGAAAGAAAGGAACTTTAGGGACAGGCAAATGAGCTAGTATGCGAGATAGACATTAACGTTTTCGTAGCGAGAGGTCTTCAGCGAGTTTAACACTATAGAACAGGATTAAGAAACAGGAGAATGAGTGCGAGTGAATGAGGGACAGTTGGAACCGAGACATAACCGGTAGTAGTCACTAGTCAACCTCAGCGTAGTGAGCGCCGTCTTGGTTAGGTAACCGAGAGATTCAGCGCCCTGGAGTTGAGTCCATGACCTCCGAGTCTGCCCGTCATTTGACTGGTACCCAGAGATGTCGATCCGACGTCACTGAGTGGTGAGTAGGCCTACCAACTTTTTATTGGCCGAAAGGTTTTTTTATTTAAATTGTTATCACGCCGCATTATTAACAAGGGAATTGTTGGGGAAAGACAACCTATAACATGATTGTTATTTTTAGAGTGGATCCACATTAGGAAGGTCTTAATCTTTTATTTGTATCTTTATCTGACAATATAGGCCTAGGCACTGTTCTAATGAATGATGAGACTGCTTTGGAGAAAACCTAACGTTTCCCCACCTCCAGATTTATTGTACTTTGTATCTTGGTTTAAATGTGCATGTTAGCATCTTGTTACCGAAGCCTGTGATCGCCTGTGGTGCCTGGCTCTCTAGAGCCAGCCACGATTAGCTGGTGGAGTTTTAGTGTTTAGTGACAAGTATCTTTTCTTAATAAACTAAACTCTTCAAGTCAAGTGATATGCTCCATACCTCGTTACCACTGGATTGAATAATCATTGACATGTGTTATTGCAATTAAATTAACTTCAGGTGACCTATAGTGTGGATATAGTTTTGTATTGTTACTATTAATACAAGGAGGAGCCAACATGAGAGGAGAGTGGCCGAGAGACCCAGAGATAGAGGGAGAGGAGAGAACCATTCAGTGGTCTAAGACACTCAAGAGTAGGGCCTAGGTATTGGCTGTGTGTCTTGATTGAATTTTCTTGTTTATTGTATTTATTCGAATTTACTTTTGAACGGGATTTTTGAAACAGATTAGAAAAAGTCCGAACCACCACAAACCTAGGGCCTAGGATGGCAAATGGATGGCCTCATATCTATCCGGCCGCATCCAAGCAGTAGAAATCCAGGCTTCGTTAAAAAACTCCGCTCACAAATTTCTCTCTATACCAAAAACTCTGGTCACAGGGGTTCCTCAGGGCTGTATCTTGGGCCCCTTGGCCTTCATTCTATATGTTGATGATCTACAGGGTTACCTCAACAAAGGTACCCTGACCCAGTATGCCGACGACTCGAGCCACCTCTTAACTCTCCCTAAAGATTGTGTCCCTGCCCTCCCAGAACTGGTGAACGAACAAGCCTCCCTGATGTCCTCCTACTGCCACATCAATCTATTAACTCTTTCACTGCCCAAGACCATTTATCTTTACTTTCACACACCCCAAAATACCCCAACCTCCAGTCCCTTAGTCCAGCTTGATGATAAAAGCATTGCCCGCTCCAACTCTGCCAAGTTGTTATAAATAAATAAATAAATTTTATTTAGAGTCTACCCACTCAGTTATATAACTGATTTTCAGTGGGGGACTTTAAATCAAAGCGACCAAGCCAACCCTGCAGGTCCCGACGCAATCGACGAGTGAGCGATAACCAACCAAAGATCATTAGGCCTGAACGTCACTGATACATTGGATTGGTCCGTCCACATTGAACAAGTCACCTCCAAAATTAATAGTGGTTGTTTCATGCTTAGAAAACTAAAACAGATAGTTCACCCTCATGTTCTCAAATTAGTTTATTTTGCTCATATCCACTCACATCTGTCCTATGGCATACTATTTTGGGGTGCATCCCCTCAAGCAGTTAGACTCTTCACCCTCCAGAAAAGGGCTGTCCGCATTATTGCTGGTGTATCCAGAAGGCATTCTTGCCGAGAGCTCTTCAAAGATCTGGGAATTCCAACTCTTGCGGGTTCCCTGATTCAAGCGGCATCAATTTTTGTTCGGTTAAATCCTAATCTCTTCCCTCTAAACACATCAGTCCACTCCCATTTTACAAGGTCAAATCTCCAAATTCGCATCCCCACCCTTAATCTGACTTTATTTTCCAAAAGCCCTAAGTACTTGGCCCTAACCATCTTCAATAAGCTTCCTAACAACATCAAAACTTCCCCAACCTTAGCTTCCTTTAAAACTAATTTGAAATCCTTCATCACATCCAAGAGCTTCTACTCCCTCCAAGAGTACTTCTCTCCCTAAACTATAAATACTCTATACTCTTAAATTTTTTATGTTTTAATTTTTTAAATTTCACTAGGATGCTCATAATACCACAAGCTGCAATTTATTGTTCAGCCATTATACACCTTGCAAGCCTTCTTATATTTGTGTAGGCCTATGTTCACTTTACATATTATAATATTTTATCTTGTGTATTTTATTTTTTATCTACTCTCATTTATAGGGTGTCCAGATTTTCAAACCCAAAAAGCGGGACTAACTTCCGGTGGCTGTAGCTGGGTCTGGGGCGAAGCCCCAGCTGCCGGAGGCCTTTTCGCCAAAGGCGAAAAAAATTTTCACCATACTACAATTATTTTGTCATGTTTTAACTGAAAAATGGCAACTCGGGGGATTACCTTAATGGATAATTACTATAGAAAATGTTGCTTTGCAGATCGTACAAAACACTTTGCCATTATCAGTCTCGTGTTTATAACAAGATAAGAAAAGTCCTTCTTAACATCGTCATTGAAAACACACGTTTAGGCGGCGGCATTTCACACACTCACGCGTACAAGACGAAAAAACTATATCGTAAAAGTGAGGTTATGAAGTAAAAATATGTTTTCTAATCAAAATTAGCTTCCCCACCATTTAATTGCTGCTAATAATAATTAAATATCGAATTGCGAACTATATAATATTCTATCTGTTTGAATACAATCAGTTCTACAAGGGCGAAGTAGGCTTGCAAGCACTCTAAATTTGTTTTGATATTTTTTTCTCACGGCAGCATTTACAACAATCTGAGCAAGCAAGGACCCAAGGAAGGTTTGTTTAGGGTGAATTATCAAATTAAAATATTAATATTAATGTATTTATTTATTGTGATTATCAAATTAATTTTTTTTTATTGTGATACAGTTATGTTTTATCATGTTGCTCGGCTGCAAAACGACAGTAACTTCGTTGGGGCTCAGGACAATTCGTGTAACTGATGCCGTCAACCAACCCCACCCCCCTCTACACTCCGCCTGCTGATGACGCATTCATTCGTGCAAAGTCAAGGCCAGCAGAAAAGTGTATACAGAATACGCGTAGTCCGTAAATTTACAGCAGACGAGCCACGAGCTACACGTGAAATCGGTATATTTACAAAAACGGGACAAAACAGCGTCCCGTGAACAGTTGTCAGGACACCGGGACAGGTCCCTAAAAAACGGGACTGTCCCGTTTTTAACGGGACGAATGGACACCCTACTCATTTATAATCATGTTGGTATTATATAACTTGTGCATCTTTAATCATGTCAGTCTTATACCGTGTATTCATTTTTTTGTAATGCCTCTCACTCTATAATCATACTCGAATTATTCTGTTTCTGTCTTGTACTGTCTAGTTGTCCAGTTGTCAAGTACTATTGTACTTGTACCCATACTTAGGCCTAGCCCTATATAATAATATAGACCAACTGTACTTTTTGTTACGTATTATTATTAACTAGGCTATTATATCTATATTTTTAGTATTAATTTTGACGATATCCATACCTATATGTACTCTGTATGAATCTAAGGATAAATAAAAACTTGAACTTGAACTTGAACTAGGCCTATGATGATACAAATCCTAGATAATAAGTAATAACCACTTTAGAAGAAAATACCAACATCACCTTTATAAGGGCCTAGATTAAACACACGTTTAAGTTGCATTCATTGTAGCAACCAATAGGGATAGGACTACAGTAATTTGTATAGACCTACTGTAGGCCTCAGCCTAGACTATAATTTCAATCAAATGCTCTAGTAAACCACAAAACCAACTAAAGTAAGTTTCTTTAATAGGGCTTCAAAAACCTCAAAAACTCACCAAATTGAATCGATGATCTCAAAATGTTTCCTGATATAGGCCTAATGAGTATGGTCTTCTTAGACTTAGTAAAAGTGTATGATAGTGTGCCAAGGAAAGTGGTATGGGAGAGTCTGGAAAGAAAAGGAGTGGATAATGGACTGATAGACAGGGTTAAAAGTATGTAGGCCTATAAAGTATGTGAAAGCTGTGTGAAAACACAATTTGGACTGTCAGGATGGTTCCAAATAACAATTTAAGGGCTATGGTAGGAAAGTGTGTTGTCAGTTGTCACCACTGTTATTCATAATTGTGATGGATGACATCCACAACAAGGTAAATATGGAGGCAATGGAAGATGTGGAGGTAATGCTGTTTGCCGATGACTTGGTGGCATGGTCCGAGTAGAGGAGGTACTCCAAAGATATAGGCCTACAGACTTGTGGAATAGTAACATAGAAGACGCAGGTATGAAAATAAGTGTGGTAAAGAGTGAGGTTTGTAACTATGCCAGAAGAAAGGGACACAGGGAATTATCAAGCACATCTAAACATTAGAGGAAAAACCCTGAAAATGGTGGATAGTTTTAGCTATCTAGGAAGTGAAGTAATGGCAAGTGGAAAGATAAACAAGAGGTCGCTGGCGCGACCTCTTGCAGTGCCTTCCCGCGCCGGCACTTTGCGCCGCATGTTCCTATCTGGTAAAATACTTACTAATCCAAAGAAAGCGGAGTAATTAAACTTAATTTTTCTCAAATGAATTTGAACAAAATAAGAATGAAAGAAAACACTGTACCCCCTCAAAATATCAGTGCGGTAAAATATAAGAACTTTAATTCAAATTGTCAGGAACACTTTATGAAAACAAAAATATGATGCGAGCTGATACGATTACCCAAAAAACATAACTTGTGAATTTATTTCATAACACTGTAATGGAACGGCTTCACCGTGTCTCCATTAGACCTTCCTTAACCACAAAATATTTTTCGAATAGCTCATTTGCATGTCAAAAATGCAAATATAGCTATAATTTATTCAATAACTGATTTGCCTACCAAAATGCAAATCAGCCACAGTTAATATAACAAATAATAATGTAATTAGGAGGTAATCAAAGCATCGCAATCAAGTAAAGGTGGTAAATGGGAAACGTGAAATCACACAGAAACTGGAGAATCGAGAAACGAAGAGATCAAAATATTAAACTGGGACTGCAGTGGAGGCTAAATAAATTGTCTGAGCCTGGGGAAGGAGGCTAGTTCGAGGCTAAAATGTCACGAAAACATCCCTCGGGCTATCAGAATGAATAGCAATGACTGGCAGGGCGACACCAGACGATGTACCAATGTGCGGCGATGCACACTGAGCCGCCATAAAGTCGGAATTAATCCGCTCGACTGCTTTAGCGAACACGATTATAATTGGCTTCGAGGAACAGTCCAAGGGTAAGGATGCAGCCAAGGCTTACATACATCCCGATCGTTGTGAGCATGAAGGCCACAAAGGAAACCACAGGGGTATATGGCCGGAGAGCGAAGCCAGCTAGGGCAAGTTTTAGCGCGAGCCGGGTAGAGGCGAAAGACAATTTTTCGGGGAATTCCCATGATTCCACGGGGCTAGCTCAGCTGACCGACGAGGAGCTAGGTGCTCAGGAGGAACACGGACGGCAGTTGGTTTGGGGTAGTGACGCGGAGGAGGCTCGTGACGTGGTCCGGCCTCGGTGTGAAGTGAAGTTACTCGGCGGAGGGCAACGTGCCTGCCCGACTTCACGATGAAGTTACGACGGTAGTACTTAGGACGGCCTAAGTCTCGGGGGTCGAGGAGTTTGAAAGTGATTTAAAATGAGCGAAGTGAAGTAGTAGAGCGTGGAGTAAATTGGAATATTATTTGAAATTGAAAGTGGATTGATAGCGAGCGAAGTCGAGTAGTAAAGTGAACTGTGAATTGGAATATTATTTGAAATTGGAAGTGAGTTAATAGTGAGCGAAGTCGAATAGAAAAGCGAACTGTGATTGGAATATTATTTGAAATTGAGACTGACTTGATAGGAAGCGAAGCGAATGGAATCGACGCGGCTTGAACTATAATTTAAAATTACCTGTGGTACACGGTACGGACTAAAGAGAACAACCACCGGAATAATAAGCGAGCCTGATCAAACGACTGGTGCAAGCAGTGACGACGCGGGAATCGAACGTATCGATCGACGCCAGTGAAGTGATCGTCTTACGAGATGAAACTGACGGCACCGTCGGAATGAATCAGAAGATCGCAAGCGTGGATTACTTCGTACCCAGTGTGTGTGTATTTATTTAAATCGATAACCCTGATTTAAATACTGTCCCCATCGAACAATCATCTTCGAACATCACAACAAAAAGGAGACAGATGAGTACAAACACCACAGTATTAATAATAGTAATTTAGTAGATTCAAGGTCCATCAGGCCACTGTAAACTTGGGCTCAGCCACATCATATGTAATAGAAGGATCCGACTAGGTAGGGCTTATATAATTTGTATCACCATTTATCAACCGTAACAATATACAGGAATTATAACCACTACACTTTTCACAACCTCTGTAGATTGTGCTGACCTGTTATCCTGTCACTAGACCAATAGTGTTTTGGGAGGGTCTGTACCAGCTGCAGTTGAACGCGACACGGGACCAGACATCCAGTCGGCGCCTCCGAAGTCAGACAAATCGTCTGCAATTCATCATTTGTCATAATAGAAATTGTATTGCAGAATTAGGAATCCAGTGACCAGACCAGGCTGAACTAATTGGTTCCTCCAATTAGTGAATTAGATTTAGCATTATTGTTAGTCAATATGGCGCCAACAATTAAGGGAAGTAAGTGAAAAGGAGGAGTGTCTTGAAGGAGACAATCTAATGTCCAACTAGGGGTTTTTAAAACTACCGAATGCGACAACACGATTAATACATCCTTGGGTTAAGATTTTTCTCTGTAAATGGCCTCCTGCCGTTTACTGTAGGGCGGGATCAATTACAAAGGCATATATATTATAATGAACTTGGAACTTCAAACCGACAATAAACATAACTTTTCAGTACGATAAAAAACTTTGGGAAAATCAAAATATTGAAAAACAAATAAAAGTAATCACATACAAAAAAAACTGTAGAACTAACTCGAGTGTCTCTGCAGGCGTAGTCTCTTAGAAGCAATATGGATTGTTGATGCATAACACGTCTCTGGTTATCGCGTGATTATTTCGTATTGTCCTTATTATTTAGAAACGTGTTGAAAAGGCCACATCTAGCAAGTGCTTCAAAAATAAATTATAAGTTTTAGCTTTCTTTCTGGTGGTGAACGGTGCGAGCGTAGGATATTCTTATGGGGTAAACACTCCGCCGTCAACAAGTATACTCCTTAGAGCGTTGCGAGAATCCGCTACCAGAGCTCATACAAAGAACTTGGAGCACACTATCATAATGAACTTAGAACTTAGGCCTATATCAACATTAAACATGTTGTTAACATGTGTATTTGGTACTAATGAAAAAAATGACTGGTGAAAATAATTGATTTTTATACTCATATAAGACATAATGAAAGCAACAACAAAAATTGCTAATTTGTATTGTGACTGCTAGATCACCAGGCTTAATATTATGTGAGTAGAAGTTATAAAACTAATTTTTAGTAAATCTCCCCTGTAACTTTGAGAAAGATATATACATCTTATATACATTCGGTTTTAAAATCTATTTAAAAACGCTTTGAGGTTTGAAAACATTATGTATACGCTTCGAAACTAGGTTTGGATCGGTTCAAGTCAAAAACATTCTTCGCGGGTTTGACTTCAAAACTGTTTTCAAAACCGTCATGTATACACCCACCCACTACACTGCCACCCATTTAAAAGTAGGCCTAACAACTAAATCCAGTTTTGAAAACGTTTTGAGATCATTTTTAAACAAGTTCATCTCTAGTGAAAATTACTTTGTCTTCGGTTTGCCCTGGGTTTCTGTTAGCGCACGAAACAGTAAAATAATAAAGTGTGCCTTCACAATTTTGCCAAATCTCAACTTTATATGAAATTTAGGGCCTATAGCTAATCATTTATTCAATTCCAATGGTAAACCTCGCACAACGCACTACCAGCAAAACCACCGGTGAATTATACTTCAAACTGAAAGGAGCCCGCAGCCTTGCAATCACTATGTATATGAAACCGACTCCAAATTATATTTCTCATAAATTGTGGCCGGTAACCCGTATATCGAACTCGCAACCTCCAGGAGGCTCTTTTGCGTTGCGTCACTGTTGCCGTGATAAATGGCAGGGAACTCACTGTAAGTGTTGTGTAAGGAATTTTGTAAAGAACCCAGCCCACTAATGTGTCGCGTGTGATGCCATCAATTTGGCTGTTTACATAGAGGCTGGGGAGTTCCCGCACATGGTGTGTTGTGTAAGACGCTAGCGGATGGTTGTCGAATGTTTAGATAAGTAAGTAATTATCACTGAGAAATATTAGGTCAAGATCCCTGGCTATATTATTTTATGCACATGTAGTTACACAGGGAGCACCCAAATTAAATGTCGTATCAGAATGTTTACTCGAGACAACCCTCGAACGCCAGACATGTGGAGTAACCACCTCAGGAAACAAAAAGTAAACAAACTTCCACCGCTAGACCATGGCCAGTTACTATTCTAAGTCCATGGCTAGACCATGCGGCCAATCCATGATCTGTTCAAAATATTTAAATGTCTCAATACCATTGATTAGATTAATAATTAGATGATGAAATGAAGAATATAAATAATGAGATACATGAAGAATAAAATTCGGTAATTAGTTTAATGCCATTTTTTAATGAAATGATCAAGGTATGAATTTTTGTAAGTAACATTTGTGATCACGCTGCACGCAAAATTGGTAACATACCATGAAGGTAATCACTGCCATACGGTCAAAATCTATGGCACGTAGCCTACTCACAGCGTCTTCTAACTGTCAAATATATTTTTAAAATCACGTATGTTTGTATATTTTAGGTGAATATTTTAATCTCATACTGAATAAACATCAATACAAAATCAAAGGTGTTGATCTTTATTTAACCAGTGTAATAAGATTTAAATTCTCAGTAAAACGTACTACTAGGAGTGCCGTCGCGTATATTTTTATTTTTATTGTTACATCCATATTTTGAATTACATAAAAGTAAGGTATGATAAATGTTTTTCATGAACGTGTTATAAGCTATCAATATTTATCACTAGGAAACGCTCAGTTGGACGCGTTGATAAGCGAGCACGTGCTATAGCTAGACCCACATTGCACATTTTTTTAATTATAAAATTTGCGCCGTTCGCTGTCCACGGGGCCAAGTTTCCAATATTTAATGTAACTTTTTAACTTTTTAAACGATTTTGCCACAAAACTAATGGCATTCAATCGAGAACGAAGCTTGCGGATGGTCCAAATTTCAACTCGATCCGAGCCTCCGTTCGAACGTTACGGCGAGACATACAAACAAACAAACAAAAACAAAACAAAACCAGTGACTATTTTTTCCGGCAGAGTCAAATGGAAACGCTCGCTTTGCTCGCTTGATTATGATTCTGTATAAATTTTCGACTAGAATAATGTATTTACAAATTAGCAATATTATTTTCAGTGGCCTAAACTAGGAAAGCCTCAGTTTGGACGCGTTGATAAGCGAGCACGTGCTATAGCTAGACCCACATTGCACATTTTTTTAAATTTTAAAATTTACGACGTTCGCGTTTCCATTATTATTTATTATTGCCAAGGTATTTGGGTAAACCCGTGTGTAAACCTTTACTTTGTGAATTAAATCCACCGCCATCTAGAGGACCTTGACTCCTTGGGAACACTATTTAAACTCTTTGGTGACAAATAACACACTGCTCCCTCGAAAGTTTTTTGTTTACTTCTAGTTGGCAGTGCATTAGAAACTTCGCGCGTCTTTTCGTCACCATGGCAACGTTACTTTTGTTATAATGTAATTTCCATAAACACTACGTATCGGATCAAAATAAAATTAACATATTCGTGACCGGATGGACATTCTAAATGATTTGGCCATCTCAGATTTTGCCGAGGGTTAGTTTGAAAAAAAAACTTTCGATTAACTTTAATGTAACTTTTTAACTTTTTGAACGATTTTACCACAAAACTAACGGCATTCAATCGAGAACGAAGCTTGCGGATGGTCAAAATTTCAACTCGATCTGAGCCTCCGTTCGAACGTTATGGCGAGACATACAAACAAACAAACAAACAAAAAAAAAAAAAAAAAAAAAAAACAGTGACTAATTTTTTCGGCAGGAGTCAAATGGAAACGCTCGCTTCGCTCGCTTAATTACTATTTTTGTCTATTTGCCTTGAAAATGAATGTTTAAATTAAATTCGTTTTGAAGTGGAAACCTGGTCAACGTTAGCGAATAGCCACAGGCCATTTGATGACTCTCATACCCATCATTTTCCTTGATCACGACCCAAGAAAACTACGGGTACAACCTTTCGTATGGATAGCATCTGGTATCGAAGTGGCAACCTCGCGAATGAGGATATTGCTTCTGACGCGTTAGAATACTTCTATCGGCGAAGCAGTCCCAATACCATTAAAACATCATCAATGAAGATAAAAATGAATACTTTTTGTCATCTGACATCTGATGATGCGATATGAATATGACTTCACGTATCTTAACATGATCATCAGTCCTACATCTTTTGCTTAAAGGGCCCGTTCACCTCTTTAACAAGTTATTCTTAAAACCAAGTACGAACATAAAAATTAAGTTCATTGTGTATATTTCCAGACCTACGTCAATAGGGGTCTTTAAATTCATCGGCACGCTTCGGGTCAGTGACGTCACTGACCCGAAGCTGGCGAGGTGTTGCACACAGCACGCTACTAGCGGCGAGTAACGCGTGAGCAGGTCCCGGTCTATCTATCGAGATAGTCTGTTCTACTGAAACAAAGCGGAAGGCCTGCGATCATCTGATTAACAATACGTTACAGTTTAAACCAACACCTGTTTTTTAAACACATACGTTGTTGTTGTCAATTTAATGGAATAAATATTATATTGGCACGTTCTTATAAAGTTATATGTTGCCAATCATGACAGGTAGGCCTAATAGTGGAGTTGAATAAGTATTGCCTATACAACAACATAATACACGCGATAGCGATTCTTACACACACACAAACACACACACACACACACACACACACATGATACAGAATTACTTGCACTTTAAAAAAAACAAAGCAATTTAAAAATTCAATTATTCTTCCACAATAAGTGAAATTACATGATTAAAGTAGTAATTCCAAACGCTATGGGCTAACAGCAGTTTTCCGTAATCATGTAAATGTCAGGATTGCCAGGGGTGAGGATCGACCGCGGACCTCCCGAAACAACTCTCGCGCGTTATGCATGTACTAATCTATCCGAAAACCGATTAAAAATGAATACTCAGTATATTTATTATTTAAAACCGCCATATGACCACACTTGTGTATACAGAATGAATACAAATCTATGTTGCCTGTTAGATCAGTTTCTGTTCGTAATTGTAGACATAAACAATGAGGAGGTATGCTTACTTTATTACGCCAGACATCAATGTTTCTCTATTGTACTGATGGATGTTTTTTTCCAAAGCTTTTCGTGGCGTAAATATTGAGAACATCTTTGCTTAGTTTATTATACACTGCGCCGACTCACGTTCAAGCAATTCACTAATAAGTCACTCTCGTCGCAACAATTTGACTCTTTGTCGGTTGACATTTTGACACTTTGTGTACAAACTCTAACACGAACACTACTGAATAGAATTCGCTTTCCCTGTAACGTATAATAACATTCTTATTTTTTTGCACCTATTACACCACTCCTCAATGTCATCATGAACGTTGATCGAAACGAGTGCACGTGTCCAACTGATGCGAAAAGGTCTCTGAAAAGGTTTCTGGGCAGTCTTTAATGTTTATTCTCTTCCTTCTTAGTCCCATTAGTTTATCGCTTTTTAAATAAATAAATAAATAAATTTTATTTTTGAGTCTACCCACTCAGTTATATAACTGATTTTCAGTGGGGGACTTTAAATCAAAGCGACTAAGCCAACCCTGCAGGCCCCGACGCAATAGACGAGTGAGCGATAACCAACCAAAGATCGATATTCTTAATAGGAAATAAAGCAATCGGTGGTATGGACAGTGCGAACACCCGCGAATCAACGCCAGAATCAACAGGCCGATTCAGAACAACTCTGAAATTCATTATGTGCCTCGTTGCTAGGACGGCTCCAAAGTCACCGTTTACAAACTCCTAAGACAAGAACTGATGGACTTAAGTCCAAATCAGAAGTTAAAAACTTCTGACTTGAGCGGGAATCGAACCCTGGACCTTCTGCATTGGAAGCAGATACGCTAACCACAAGACCAACGAGCCACACATATATATATTATATTACATTATATTATTATTATATTATATTACATATATTATGTTGTTCGAGTATGCAGGCACACCCCACTCATAATAATATATCTTATGGTATATAGATTAAAAGAACCATTCCAACACAAACAAGATTTAAAAATCCACATCAACAGCATATTCGACAAAAAGATGAACAAATAACGTACTGGCATCAGCAGTAAATATATATTTCGGCTAGATGTACGGTGTTTTGAATGTGAATACAAGTGCGCTGTGCGCTTATCAAGTCGATTGTCAAAACGACATAACTTCGTAAACACCCTCTACACTTGACACTTAAGCCGAATAACACATAGCATGCGTTTTTATTTCAACCTAATTTGTATGCCATACTTGACTACATGTCATATCCCCCCTCGCCAAGCATCTTTAAATGTCCAATACGATAACTCAGTTCGCCGCGACACCGCGGCTAGTCGACTCCGAAGCCAAGGCCGTGTCGTGCGTTTGTTGCCAGTAACAGCGAAGTGGCGAAAACATAGGACTAGTCAATTTCATTACATATTTAGCAATTAATATATGGTGATTATGATTATTTTCGAGAAAGAATTTGTTGTTAACCAGAGAGTAGTCGCGCCCCTGTTTGTAACGTTAGTAGTCACGCCCGGTCCTTTAGACCGCATTATTTATTATGGGCTAATAACGTTAGGATGACGTTTTGATTACCAATATAAGATAATTTATCATATATGTGACAGCATACATGGTTATCTTAATCAATTATCAATCAATAATCAATAAATAATCAATCAATAATCAATCAAACACAGAATGTTGCAAACCTACAAAAAGGTATAAAAATATGTTTTGAAACACCATGTAGTTCGAATTATTAGTAAACCAAGACAGTAATATTATGCCAACACTGTATGTTGAAGAGTAATCAACCTACAATAACAAAATACATGTCTCGTGATTGAGTAAGCATATTTTGCCTCCCTTAGTAGTCGCGCAGCGGTCGAAAAGACCAAGCAACCGAACAGGACCTCTTATCTTAGATGAAGTTCTGCAGAACACTGAATTGCGTATTGCACACTGGATTCACACATCTATTTTGGGAAGGTAGGCGGAACTAGACGAGCCACGCATGAGCGCTGTACAAATACCAACTGTTGAAAAAAAAAGTCGGTCCAAAAGACCACACGCGACTACTCTCGGGTTAATGGAGTCTACTTAGGTAAATAGACGTCTGGGTACACCTTTACATAAGAGGTGAACGATCCCTTTAAAGTGCAATTCAAACATTTCAATTTAACTTATACTGATTTCATATGAGACAAGACATAACAACACTATACATTTATACTCAAAACATTCTTTAGCTATTTTAACTAAACGCATCTCAATTCTATCCAGATATGGTCAGTCAGTTCATTCCAGACACGTCCCTTCCCCGGAACCTACCACTGCTGCGAGACGACACTGAACAGATGGCCATAACTCACTTAGGCGATGCACCCAGCGCTTGAGGCCCAGCTTGCCTTGCGTAATCACCGATAACCGATATAGTGGCATGATTTTAACCCAATTTCCTATACCGACCCGGACAAAATTAGGAGAAAGCTGATTTTTTCAGGATCATTCAGAATATTGTTTTATGAAACATACTTCGGGTCCGCCAAAATCCGCTTTGTGCGTTAGCGGCCATTTTTGAAAATGGCGGCGATTACAGTTTTTCACTAAAACTCAATTTGTGAATGCTGTATACAACTTACAATTAAATGAAACACTCTATTTTAAAGCTAACTTTATGGACAATTGATATACATAGCAAGTTTAATGTTATATACTAGGAAAACGCTAAGTCCCGCCGCGTTGATGGATGATTTTTTTAAAAGGTTTTAGTTTGCGTGGGATATCTTTACTTTTGCAGTGCTTTGTTTTGCTGTTTAAACGCATCGAAGGTGAATGTTGTCAAGTTTCTTTTTGTTTCTTGTCAATTGGTATTATTTACCGTAAAAAACTTGTATTAAAAGCTTTATTTCTATGGATTCTGGCAAAATTTTTTCCACTTTTTCTTTCAAAAGGTACTACATAACATAACTTTAATGTCCATGTATAATATGACTTGTAGCCCCACCCGTTTGGTCAGAATTGGCCCAAATGTTCACGAAAATATCGCACAAAAAGTCAAAAAACGTATATTAAAGCTTTATTTCTCTCGTTTTCTGGCTAACTTTTTCACTTTTTTCTTTAGAAAGAAATTACATCACCATTACCTTAATGTCCATGTGAAATATGAACGTTGTAGCCCCACCCCGTTTGGTCAGAATTTGGCCCAAATGGCACGAAAATATGGGCACTAAAAATCGAAAAAAACGTAAAAGTACGATATTCATGAGAAATATTTCTTCGATTGTACCCAAAATGTAGCAATTTCTAAGTTCAGAGAAAACGAAGGTCGGGGTCAAATTTTCATCAAGATCGCATATGCCGTTGCCCGGGTAGAGAGCGAACAAACAGACGGAAAAAAACAAAAAAAAAAAAAAAAAAAAAAACACCCGAGCAAAATTTTTTGGGGGGGTCGGTGAAATTGAAGTCTTCGCTTCGCTCATCCCAATTAAATACTAAAGCCATAATAGGTATGAATCCGATCGAGATTGTAATATATTTTCAAAATTTAAATTGTATTTTACTGTTTTTGTACTAAATAGTTACATTTTTCATATTTATCTTCCTATAAAACATGACGTACATATTGTTCTGAGTGCAACCTGCAAAATTGTATTTACGTACTTAAAAAATGACTTACATACGAATTATTGTGCACGTGCGTGTGACGCGGCGGCTGCCGCCTCTGACGATGCATTTTGGAGCTCGGCGCGCAGCATGGTTTTACTACTGTAGTGACTCATGTGATTTATGTACGTAACAACCACTATTTTGTATTTCCAGCTAGGCCTTAGTTACTTTTACAACAACAAAACTAACTCTGTGTTTTTGTGAAGTGTATCTGATGATGATTTTTACATACTATTAATTTACGTCTAATATTATCAAGTCTGAATGTTGCCACTTTTTTGCTGTTAGTATGCACTCACATTGTGTTATACATTCAATGTTGTCTCAGTGATGGGCCCAAGTATTTGAAAGCACTATATGTTACAATTGCTATTTAATTTTTTTTTTATATACACTGCAAAATTCAGTCATTTGTACAGCCCTGATGATCTCTCAACGACTTCGACCAAGTCTTGGCGAATACGATTTTAAGGTTAACTATCTGTTCTGTGGCTAGACTGCTAGTGATAGTCATGGAAATCCATTCTGAAGATCACAGGAACATCATACACATTGTGTCAACTAAACTAAAGAAATACACCATAGGCTCGTAGCCGAATGTCGTAATGAGGGATGGGGTTTTTTATAGTTTTAGCAGGAGTGAATAGTGTTATTGATTTGTAGTTAAAGAAGATCGCTATCATCACCAATGATATTTACAATGTTTTTAAAGTTGAAAACAATAATGTTTCCTCGGGAGGTGTGCTGACCCTGGTACAGCGTGGCTTTTCAATCGCTCTGCAATTTCATGCCTGATAATCTTATATTAAGTTCTCTTTGTCAGAATTATGAAGTAAATTGTGTGAATTTTGTGAAAGCACGAATTTGTACTTTGTCCCAAAAATCTTTAAAGGGAACTAATTGCGCCTTTTCAAGACAATATTGCAGTGACAAAATTTCCAGGAAACAGCATCATTATATGTCTTCGTGATACATGCAATAAAATTTATCATAACAATTGGGAATCTAGTAGAAATAACTATGTATATGACGAACCGCTTACGGATTGTAGAAGCTGCCCCAGCCATTTGTATATGAAGGATATTCAGTAACAAATATATGTTAATTTGAATAAAAGACTTGAGACTTGAGAATGGCACTACCTTGGTATTGTACTCCTTCTCTTCAGTCTCTTTATGGACGGTACAATTAAGGGTTTTGGAGGGGGGGGGGGGAATTACTAGAGATACTAAAAAATCGTAAAAGTATTGCCATGGAGCATGCAATTATGCAACGAGACCTCTTTTTATTTTATCTCCATTTAAGTTGGACTTGCTGTCTATTTTCGTCAAAAGTTTAGGTTCGAAACTCTTATTGAATGGTATCCAACATAGAATTATGTGCCTGGCAGATTCGAATTCTCTGCTCTTCAACATGGTGGGACTAAATGTGACTCCAGACGCATTTGTGCAAACTTTGTGTGACAAAGCTGATATTAATATTCGCACGTTGAATTGTCATGGAACATTTCGTTGTATGGAAACTATCAAGTGTATTAACACCTGGGGAGAATGTAAACATGGACTACTACATTCCTCGTATCTTAGATCCTCCTTCTGTCCCAGTCAAAGAAGAGATCGGCAAGTGCCTTTAAAAAGGGATACCATAGGACAAAAAAATTTGACCAATACTTGTTTTATTACGGCGCAGATATAGTGGCTGCCTCAGGAAATGAATGTTGTCGTCAGTAGTTGTACGACTTGGAAAAAATTTTATCTGTTTGTGTCGTACTCTATTAGGAGCAGTTGGCTACATTATGGCAGGGAGTGGACTCGATGAACTTTTGAGTAGAATTTACACCAAAATGGTATTATTATTATATCAAAGTGGTTTTGTGTTGTGAAAGTGCGCACTTGTTTTTGTGTTGTTGTGTGTGTTATGCCACAATGTTACATGGTCATGCACATGCCGTGCTTTGCAGCACATATTCTCACACAAGTCGACATGGTAACCCGTGGCTTCTAAACGGTAGGACGTAGGAGAGGCTCAGAGTCTCCACAATAGATTCCTCTTAATCGAAGTGTCACTAGAGGATGTATAGAAGTATATGGATGGATATATGGATCTCTATATGGAGTTAAAAGCCAAATTGCTGGAGCCAAGTTTGACTTGGTTTGGCAAAGAGCTGGGACATGAGCTACTGCCTACATTGGGGATGGACACTCGTTAATTAAACACTCCGGCTAATTCCAACATTAAAAACTACTCCCAAGCTCTCCCCTTGCTTGTGGCTGGTTCTGACCAGCACAAGCCTGTCCACCCCGCGTATCCCCACGTCACCCCTTACGTTCCGCCCCTTTGGGAAAATATACAGTTAAAACTAACTAATAAATTACATTAACACAGTCGGCGCAATATGACCTAACGGTTGACGCGCCCTTAAACCTAATAAACATCAAACATCCTGCACGACATCATCTATTGTCCTTGATCTCGTGCTCGTGTAAAATTGACTGTAGTGGCAAATTTGGATGTCGTCGTGGTGGACAGTATTGTTCAGAAATTTGTTAACAATGCAGATGAATAACAGTGCTAATGCTGGAGAACCGTGTGACGAAGAATTTGAACCCGACGAAGGTAATAATAAAGTATACGAAGAGTCAGCTGAACTAATCATTGTGAAAATAAGTTTGTTTTGAATAAACTTATCATATTCAGTCGGAGATCTCTCAGCACATTTGTGCACATTAATGTCCCTACTTTTGAGTTATCATTTGATTAATATGCACTCATATATTTTATTATTAGTATATTCTGTACAGTTTGTACGTCACGTTAATATAGAAAGATGAATATGAAATATGTTTTTATTTAGCCGCAAAACATCATCATACAGTTATTTCTATATTATATTATAATATAGATCGGATTCATACCTCTTCAATAGGTATATAATAATAATATTCTTTGTTGCAATTCAAAAATGCAAAAAAGGCTATAATAACTACTAATTTCTATTGTCCATAACGTAACCTTTAAATTGATGTGTTTCATTTAATTGTGAGTCAATCACTACAGTCTAGTAAGCCATGCTGCGCGCGAGCTCCACAACGTCAGAGGCGGCAGCCGCCGCGTCACGCACGGACACAATAATTCATGTCAGTCACTTTTTAACGTACAAAAGTACAATTTTGCAGGTGGACTCAGCACAATATGTACTTCATGTTTTATTGGAAGATAAATATGAAAAATGTAACTATTTTAGCCACAAAACATCAAAATACAATTAATTTTGAAAATATATTATAATTTCGATCGGATTCATACCTATTATGGCTTCAGTATAATACATAACATTAAATTTGCTAAGTACGGTATATCAATTGTCCATACAGTTAGCTTTAAATAGACGTGTTTCATTTAATTGTACCGTAAGTTGTATACAGCATTCACAGTTTTTGTGAAAAACTGTAATCGCCGCCATTTTCCAAGATGGCCGCTAACGCACAAGGCGGATTTTGGCGGACCCGAAGTATGTTTCATAAAACAACATTCTTGAATGATCCTGAAAAAATCAGCTTTCTCCTAATTTTGTCCGGGTTCAAATCTAAAATCATGCCACTAATATACGATGGAATCGCCACACACGCCACCCACACCACAAAAGTCACGCTCCAAATATTTTTATTAAAATTTGTATTGTCCCAAATACAAACATCAGGTGAATTAGTGTAATGCCAATTTATAGTCAAAGGATGAAGGTAGAAATGTTTATAAGTAGGGAAGACGACGGGTACCCGGGTATCGGGTACCCGCCCGACGAAGTCGGGTACGGGTACGTGTTTCCACTACCCGTTTACCCGTAAAACCCGGTTCCTGAATTGAGGTGTCACATTGTAGGCGAAAGGCTAATGTAAACATGCGCTTTCTCATATCTTTTGTGCTTGGCGGCGTTTTTCTTTTGAATTATAATGTCCTTTGTTCATGCCGCCGACTTGTGGCAGTGTGCTGAGTATGCCCCCACCCCCCCCCCCCCCCCCTCCTGCCTAACTACTTGTGCGATCTTCCAGAGATAGATTATACCGCGTAAATAATTACCACAACATCACTTATGTTTTCAATCTGCTATAAGTCAAAACTTAAAAGCTATCACCCATGGTGATAAACCTTTCCTTATCTTGTTTACTCTCATTTGGGCTCCAGTCCCCCCCCCCCACTCACCCCTCGCGCCAACGCATGCATCCATTGTGAGTCGTGACCTTGACTTGACTGTGACAAGATATAAAGCAGATGCAACAAACAGTGAGTGTTATCTTAATGGCCCGCTGCTGTTCCTCTTTCGTGATTATGAAATACTACTTCATCGGCACATCATTGTTTATAGAACAGCATTACGTGATATTACGATAATTGATGAGCGCGATTTTTCACAGTTCATTAGACACCCCACACAATTTTGTTTTGTGTTACTACCCGGGTAACCCGCGGGTAATGTGGACGGGTACCCGGGTCGTAAAAAAGTCGGGTTTCGTCATCCCTATATAAGTAGGTAACATTGTGCTAACGCAAAATTGCTAGCAAATAATGACTTATTAACTATTGGGGCGAACAGATTATGATACATTTACGATTATCTTAATCAACATTTTGGCCGTTTTTATAATCAGATATGACACGACAGATTATGATACATTTACGATTATCTTAATCAACATTTTGGCCTTTTTTATAATCCGATTTTCATTGCAAATTTACATACTAATACTTTACAATAGTAAAAACCACCATGCAAAAGGACGTTAACGTATGTTTCAATCTTCTACATATAAAAAAATAAAAAAATCTCTACAAGATAAAAACGTGCTCCAAAACATAATTTGATTGGACACCCTTGATGAACTAGGTATTGAATGAAACTAACTGTTTTTTGGCACTATACACAACTGTTTGGACATGACTAATCGCATTCACCCTGCATTTTGGAATAATTTGGCAATATCATCGTAAAGTTTGGCAAAACGTATACACAAATATTTTGATTTCGTAATCTGAATATTTTCTGTAACACGTGGATTCGCAACTAATAACGCCAGGAAAATTTATTTGGTAGTATTCTATTACCAAACTATCGAGACGAGGCGTATTTGAGTTTCGTTGTGATAACGCAAAATTGATAACGGACTTTTGATGAAAAACTATCGCAATGTGTAAAATGTCAAAATTTTACGGCTGACTAAACTTGCATTTAGGAACACTTACGCCCCTCAAAACAGTATGAAATTTTAAGGAGTGATGCAGTGTTCTTTTGGAATCATGATTGTAAAGTTTCGTTGACATTGGTTAATATCTTCTTCCTCAAATAAATGCATAGGTCTTGACGCGCTCCAAATGTACACAGATACATAATCTATAAACTTTTGCAAACCTATAAGGCCGCTCCCGAGAGTCGCGCCCTAAAAAGGAGATTAACATCAGAATACAAAAGGCCAGTAACTTTTACCAGTGTGTGAAAGGCCTGGTGTGGGATAGGGAAATACCTATTCAGTGTAAGATAACACTGCAATAAAACCTATTTCATAATTCATACCAATCTTTACGTAGGCCTATGCAGCAGAAACCTGGACAATGGGAGATCGAGAGGAGAGTCAGATGCAGGCGGCAGAGATGAGATTCCTGAGGAGCACAGAGGGCAAGATGAGAAGGGATAGAATAAGAAACATGGACATTAGAGAAATGCTAGGTGTAGGGCCTAGAAAAGTTAAGTGACAGAATAAGGAAGGACACGGTTGAGATGGTATGGACATATGAAACGAATGGGGGAAAATAGGATGCCCAAGAAAATGTATGAAAGAAGGATTGAAGACGGAAGATGAAGACGGCGTAGACCAAGGAAGAGATGAAAGGACATCATAGCAGGAGACTTGGAGGCAAGAGGAGAGAGCTGGGAAGATGTCGAAGAGATACGATAGTGGGAGGATAGAAAGAAGTGGAAAAATTTGGTTGCTAAACCCAAGCTGACCCTGCCAGAAGCAGGAAACAGCAATGGATAATGATGATGAAGCCCTCAGACCCCCATTTGTGTCCCTATCATGTGGATACAGGAGGGCCTACTCGGTAGGGCCTAATGTTTTTGGAATGACCATTGATTTTTTCCAGCGGAGAACACTGCTAGGCTATGTAGGAACTAGGAAGATGAGTTGAAAACTCACCAAAGAATCGTGGAAATCCCAATTTGAAGGCAACAACAGTTTGTTCGTTGACTAATGCTGCACGGAGGTATCTTCTGGTGGATCAATATCACCGCGAGACCCAGACGTTCACCCAGGCACACAAACATCTGAAAGAGAAAAGATACCAGTAACACCCTGATCCAACATTACTTCTAGCTTTACATGATATTAGAATACCTACGGTATCTTCTTATTTTATGTGACCACGTTCTAAACACTTACAGAAAACCTTGACTGGTTCACCCACTGTGATCTCGTTGCAAACAAAATTCTAACAGGCTGTTACTTAATTAGACAGCTGAAACCAATCGTCCTCCCCCATGTACTTTTATTTGTCTATTTCGCACATATCAACTCTCACCTATCATATGGCCTGCTGTTTTGGGGAGGTTCTCATCATGCCCATAGGATCTTCATTCTCCAAAAGAGAGCCATTAGAATCATAGCCGGTGTCTCAAGACGGCACTCATGTAGGGATCTTTTCAAAAAGCTTGGAGTTCTTACGCTAGCATGCACCCTCATACAAACAGCTGCTATATTTGTCCGCTCCAACGTAAATCTCTTTCCTCTTAATGAGTCAGTGCACTCCCATAATACCAGAGCCGCCCTCCACATCCACCTCCCAGCCCACAATCTGCCCTCTCTTTTCACAAGGCCCCGGAATCCCTTAGCCTCCACCCTCTATAACAAACTTCCAAACCCATCAAACCTGCCCCACACTACATTCCTTTAAACATCACCTTAAATTATTCCTCACTGCCAAAATTTTTTTACTCCATTAGCGAATACCTCAGTGAGTGAATCTCCTTACTTCAACTGGCTTAGGCCTATGCCGTGGCCTAGTATTAATCACCTATTCTCAAATTTATTTGTGTACTGGGTAACTCTCTGGTATTATATTGTACTCCTATTAATAGGTACTGACAGTCCAAACCAGTGGGGCCTGGTATGGCCTAAATTAGTATGTATATATTTTGTATATTTGCTTAGTGCTTAATGCTTAATGTAGCTCTTTTCATTGTATATTACCTAATTGTATAATACCTAATTTTTAGTCACTAGGCCTATCCTAGTTTTACATAATCTTGACGATGCCTATATGTATCCCATTGTATAGATCAAATGGTAAATAAATACTCTACTCTAAACCATCACACAATGCCAGTAGACAGGCCTCCTCGTTGATGCCAGGTGTAGGCTTCCCATAGCCTGTAAGACTTGGACTAGACCAGATGATCTATAATGGTATTGCTAGTAGGCCTACTTTCAAGAATCCATTTCCATTGCATTAGGACAATAGGTAATTAATAAGGCCTACCTAGTGGTTTGTAGGTAGGGTTGCCATAATTTAAACTCAAGGCGGCGGGACAAATCCTTTCGGAGAAAATAGCACGGGGGGTTTGGGGGGCAACTATAGCGCTGCAGGCGAAATTTAAAAAACTAGGTTTTTAGAGTGCGTTTTAAGCGTTTTAGATAAAAATGCTGGAACTGAATGCAATAACTAAATATTGTAGTTTTTGTAGGCCTAGTGCACAAAGCAGAAAATCAACAAAAATGCATTGGAATTTGGAACACTAATGACACTTTTTTAGTTTTAAAAAAAAAAAAAAAAAAAAGGCAGACTGAGGTTTTGCGATGTAGGCCTACACGGTAAAACCCCTACCCCTCCGCCCCCTATCATCAACACTAACAAAAGTGCCGACTGTCGAGCCAAGCCAAGTACTTTGACGATGCAGACGCTGCCCGTGGCCCAAATAGGTTGCTGTAGATAGCTTTGCACGTTTTGGACTGCATATATAGGCTATATGATATTGTAAATTTGACTTTTAACAATTTTTCTACCAAGTGGGGCAATTGTGTACCGCTGGGTGCATTGGCGGGATGCGGGACTTAAAATTGGAAATCGGGACTGTCCCGCTGAAAGCGGAACGAATGGCAACCCTATTTGTAGGCCTGCCTAACTAGCTTGGAGGAATTGCACGCTCTTATAGAGAACTATGACAACTCGGTAAGGGACAAGTGTACCTATTTTATTTTTTTTAATATAGGCCTAAATCACTAGGCCTAGGGCTAGGCCTAATTATAAAATATAAGTCATTTGAAGTTGTTTGTTATTGTTTTTATTGAAGAAAAAAAGTGTTAAAAAGTTGGGGCACTCCATCCGAACAAGTAGCCTACCGCTAGGCCTAGGCGGCTAGTAGAGTAGGCCTAAAGGACGCTCTACAACAGCCCGGGAACAAGGCCGGAAAACATTGGCTAGGCCTACGATTTAAACATTGACCAATAACTTTAACAGACACACCCTAAGGCCAATGTCTAGGCCCCTTGGCCTGAACGGAGAGAAGTTGAGCAGTAGGGCCTACGGGAGACCTTGTGAAGAACATAGGGGAAATATGTGAGATAGATAGAGATAATGGAAGAAGGGAACCAGAAATATTAGGGCCTAAGTGCAGTGACGTGTACAACTGAGGGCTTTTGGGGGAGTGTCTATACGCACAAGGATTTTGCGTGGAATGGTTGGCAAAACTATACGCAAAAGGATTATATTGTGGCCATGACAGTTTACACTGTACGCACAGAGATTTTCTGGCAACACTGTGCAATTGCTTGTATAGGGTACCCCGCTTCAAACCGACGTGCGCGTGCATCTCCACTGCAGCCAACTTACTCAATGCGATAGTAACTACATTAGAAACAATAAATTTGCCTTGTTACTAGGCCTACTTATGTTAAAGGTGTACTTTCGTTAGGTTAGTCGACCTTTCCGCCTAGTTGTTACGCCGCGCTAGTTCTAGGATATAATCGATAAGAGCGCACCGAAATCCTTTCCGTTAAAAACCAGGTTGGGGAAACTTGCCAAAACGTGTAGGCTAGTTCGACTAGCCTCCGATTCGCAAGGTGAGTTCCTGGTTGAGATCTTGCAAAGCGTATTCCCTGTGCGTAGGCCTACAGCTTACACGGTGATTAGCCACAAAACAATCCTTTGGCGTATAGGCCTAGCCTAGGCCTAGCTGAACCAATAATTGTAAGCAAAATTCCTTGTGCGGATACTGATAGAGGCGGCCCTCTTTTGGTTGGTATGGCCAGTTTTTGATTTTGTAGGTACTTTATAATTAAAATACCGGTAGGCCCTAGCGACGTTAAAAGTTTTGTAGGTACTTTAGATTTAAAATAGCGACGTTAAAGGTTTTGCAGGTACCTACTTTAGATTTAAAATAGCGACCTCAAGGTTTTGGGTACTTATTCGGCTAGGGGGGTCCAACTTTTATGTAGGGTCAGCTATGCAGTTCTCGACCACCTTTCGTCCTTAGCAAATAATTTGTTCTATGTTTTACTGTATTTCAGCCATTGTATCTCCGAAATAGTTGGGGAATGTCTCAAAACGTTCCGGCGATCGAGGCTGTTCAGGGTAGTGTACCAAAACGTATCCTAATGTTTATACTTCTGGTCGAATCAACCAACAGTCGAAGGCTGCATCGAATCAATTCTCGACCTAGGCTTTTATTTCGTAACCTATTCTCGACCGCCCACGTAACCAATTCTCGACCGCGGCAAATCCCATGTTAAACTTCGCCGAATATTATCAAAATCAGAAATCGACCCAGAGTTTAATAGCATTATAAAAACAGTATAAATGTCCATCAAAATACATATTTTGGTGCCAAACAATCAATAATGAGCAAAATAGACCGATTCCGACCACGTACGCCACGGCCCTAAACCTAGGTCGAGAACCCATTTCCTTGCGGCCGAGATCTGATTACATTCCGCCATGACAGTTGTCCCGTCACTGCCGTGCTGAATTCAATATTTGAGGTGTAATTATAAGCTAAATACTAAAAGTAAAGGCAATTAACGTAAATACAATGTTTAATAGTCAACATAAATGCAAACATTATGTCCTGAGCCCAAATTAAACAGGAGAAAACCCTTGTTGAAAATGTGCGACGCCGACGCAAACCTTGTTAGCGCGATCTATTTAGGCCACATTCTTTGAGTCGAACCCATATCGTCCTATTAAAAATTCGATAGGTATTCGATACATTTTAATCGTTACGACGTCGATTTTTGTACAGTCTTCATGAAAACATTGATCCCGATCTAATAAAAGCAATCCCAGAGCTGTCACATCAACACAACATGGTTTTATTTGATAAATAGGTGGCGTGCGCGTAAGGGTGGTCGAGAACTGGCAGTGTTGCCAATACCCCCAACACCACGGCCGCTAGTAGCACCTTAAAATACCGCCAAATTCAAGGTCTGCACCGCTAACTTTGATGAAATTGCATAAAAAAACATTAAAAACCTTCCATACAAAATGTACTTTAAAAATAAATTTCAAAACAAAGTAGATCAAAGACACATCAAATAAAACAATTAATATATTGTCTTTAGTTTATCAACTAAGTAATGGGCGTGGATTATGATTTAAAATTATAAATCAAACAAGTAAAATAAGTCTGTCTATCTGCTTTTTTCGCTTAAATTGCGGAATTTTAACACACATTTTGGAGATTTTTAGCGGATTTATGTAAAGTTTACCACTGTTTTGAAAGTTGTAAACCGCTAAGTGTCACCGCTAGTCTCAATTTTATATTTTCACCACTTTTCGTCTTTCAAAAACGCTAGATCTAGCGGCAAAACCGCTGTATTGGCAACACTGAGAACTGGTGATGGTCGAGAACTGCATACCTTACCCTACACTCACCACGTTTACCAACGATTTTAAAGCGAGCTATCTCAAGCCGGTTTCATCTAGTCCGAGGCGTGGCTACAAAAGCCCAATTTCGTCACAGTCTGCTGAACCTACTAACACGTCAGTTTTCAACCATTTTATTTCCCAAAACAAAATTATTAAATGAAACCAATTATTAAACTGTAGCTATATTATTGCCTTTATGACTTTTTTGCATGAAAGGCATCAATTCTCGCCCGATTTGTTCTAGAGCGGCACCAGTGGATACTCATAATTCTCCCTATCAAGTTGGCAAGGCTCGGCTAGCTCGTTTAAAGCGAGCCAGTTCACTTTGGTAGGTCGGTTTGAGATAGCTCGCTTTCAAGTGTTTACCAAGCGTTTGAGGTCGGCTTGAAGTCAAGCCGGCTTGAGATAGCTCGCTTTAAAAGCCTTGGTAAACGTGGTGACTGTAACGGAAAGGATTTCGGGTGCGCTCTTATCGATTATATCCTAGAACTAGCGCGGCACACTGTAGCCAGCGGAAAGTTCGGCTAACCTACCGAAAGTACATCTTTAACATAAGTAGTAACAAGGCAATATAGCAGTGTTACAAGGTGTAGGCCTATTAAAGTTGGACCCCCCTAGCCAAACAAGTGCCAGGTTTTGTAGGTAAGCCTACTTTTAAAAAAACTGGCCATTCCAACCGAAAGAGTAACCAACTGAGAGGATTTGATAAAACTAAGTTTAAGGGCGCGTCAACCGTTATAATGCGCCACTCTAGCCTAGGGCCCAAGCTGTTGGTGAAAAAGATTCAAACATAACCACAAAATTTCCATTCATGAATTCTAGGTTAGCCCCTAGGCCTAGTCCTAGGCTGTGGTGTTAGGCCTACGTCTTAAAAGTAAGCTAGAAGGGCTAAATGATATAAACCTAAACCAATAAGGTGTTTTCACAATACACACCACAATTTTCATAGCCTAGGCTACCTTATTGAAAAACAACAAAATTTTCACAAAAAATTAAAAGATGCGATTATTTTCAATGGCGTCACGGTCACAAAAATCCACCGCCAGCAAAATGCAAAATACAGATGAAGTCCAGGTTCCAGTCGGCAGTGCTGGCGCCTAATTTAAAATGCAAATAATTGTAGCCTACCCAATATGTTTAAAATTTCCTTCAATTTTTATACATTCCGAAGATGTCTGAGGATAGCACAATACAGATACATTGAAATGTTTTGTATTCATTGTTTTGGGCCTAAAATAAGCGTCAAATCAAGAACATTTAATCACGAATAAAAATTCTGAATGCATAAATTTGCAGAGCAGATTTAAGTTTATTAGCAGAGAGCTCAGCACAAAAATCCTGGGCCTCGCATTAAATGGCAATAGTGTCGCCGTTAAACTCTACTCAACAAATAAATTTCATTCAGGCCAACTAGTTGACAAGTAAAGAGATACTTTGTAATATTTAAAAAATATCTTACTTAATTTTTAATCTAGAATAGAAAATGTACTGCCAATGGGTAGCATGATCAACTGTACTGTATGCAGTAAAGAAATGAAATGAAATGAGTTATGAATGTACAGGGCAACAGAAAAGTTATTGGGTCCACCATGAACCGTCAACAAATTGTCATACTTGGTAATTTCCGGGCTACGTCCCATTGGCAAAAAAATCCCATAAAAATTAGCATGGAATAGCATGGGGACAATCTTTATGCCCCGTGACCTTGGAGGATATCCATAAAATATTGGCCACACACTATTAGCACTCGTCAGCCTTTTCTGTAAATCCGGTATATTTTGTTTTTGTCATTTGGGCAAGTGGTTCAGACAAAATATTATCAAGGTGCCCGTTAGGGCGCCGCAGCCAAGCCGCGGTGCTCTACACACTCAGGCACCTTATACAGCAAGCAGAGTTGGGGTGATTTCGAGGTGTCACCCAGCCATCATGAAACGTGATGTGAATTTGAAAACTATCAAAATCGATGGGATTTAGGTACCCGACAACACATGCCAAATTTGGTTGGGGTACGAGCATTCCTTCTTGGTGAAAATATTACTTGAAACATGCTCAAAATCACTTTAAGGATGATAGTTACTACTGGCTACTGAATACTATCTAATTCGTCAGTTTCAATTGCCCAGCGATTCTGACCAAACGGGTGGGGCTACAATGTTCATATTTTACATGGACATTAAGGTAATAGTGATGTAATTCCCTTTGAAAGAAAAAGTTAAAAAAAATTGCTGGAAGGCTTCCAAATAAAGGTTTTAAAATAAGCCTTATACAGGTATACAATCGAGGGGTTGTTTGCAAAAACAGCCAATGTCCAAAATTACCGATTTCGAGCCCATACCATCAAAAAATTCGTATTTTCACTGGGAATAATACTAAATAAAAGTTCTGGCAAAAACAACCTATGTCACACGTTTAAGCTTGAAAAACAACAGATTTCTCACAAAAACAACCAATGCACATTATTTTTATTTTTTCGGCATTAAAGGTGGTTCAAGTAGGTGACAGCTATCCAGCTGTTATGTTGGAACTATAGATATATCATTTATAATATCGTATTGAACTTTCTGGAAAATAACCTCAACAAAAATGTATACATTTTAAAAATATTCTACAAAAACAACCAATGTCCAAACGTTTTTTTTTGTTTTTGTCTTTCTGGGAAGTACTATGGCAAAATGTCATAGCAGAAATAAAAACTATTATCAAGATACACAGTTAAAACCAAAAATTGGAAATTTAATACAACTTTTACGGATGGTATGAAGTTTAATTGATCTCCTGCAAAATGTGCTTTTTGGACATAGGCTGTTTTTGAAATCAACCCCTCGTCAACAAGTAACTATAGTTACGTGACAATAATCGCCTACATTGTTTACAAAAAGCAAGTCTTTGGACCATTATATTTTTTCATTCTAATTGTTAATTGGTAATACCATAGCAATTAAATCGACTTTGATAAAATTATTATATTTTAACAAATAATTTTGCAATGGAACTTGAAAAAGTAATGAGATCCCACACATACAAAACTTGTAAAAATACAGCCAAACCTTACACACTCAAAAGAAAATGAGATCTAAAAAAAGTGCCAAGCTCATCTACTTTTCCACATTTGCGCATTCTTAATTCATAAACGTACAGTGTCCCGTAACAACATCCTTGAAAAGTTTGGCAAAATAGAATTTGCATGACCATTACGTTAAAATTAACTAGGAAAACGCTTAAGTCCCACCGCGTTGTTGGGATGAGCGTAATTGGTGAATTGAGTTTGCCTGTGTTTTGGGGAAATTTTCTGTTGTTCTGTGAAAAAATCAGAATTTTGTTGAAATTTTTTTTAAATTAATCAAATTAAATAAAAAAATTAACTTTTTTTTTATTTAATCCGTAATTTTAAAAAAGGAACACATCGTCCTATTGAAATTTTCATAAGAAATACTTATTCGATTACGCACACATTTTACACGAATATATTAATTCTTAAAATTAAGGTTCTGTGAAAAAATTCATTATAATGGGATAAAGCAGTAGGGTTTATAAGCAGAAGAAATTAAAAAAATCGTAAAATTGCGATTTTCATGAAAAATAATTATTTGATTACGCTCAAATTTCACACGAATATATCAATTCATAAAATTAAGGTTCTGTGTAAAAATCATTACAATCGGAAAAAGGCATGTAGGAGTTAAAAGTCGAAGAAATTTTTAAAAATCGAAAAAAAAAATCGAAAATTGCGATTTTCATGATAGCTAGGCGGATAAGGCTAACAATTAGGGTTTTGTGGTAGAGGTCTGAATTTTGGACTGTATACTCAGAACAATATTCTAAGAAAATTGCCTCGAGGTGCCAGGGACAAAATTTTCGTCCGGTTAAGGGGGTGGAAGGGTTTGAAATAATGGCATTTTTAAAAAATTCGAAATTCAAATATCAAACTAAATTAATCCTAATTTTAAAAAAAAATCAATAAATATTGTAGATAAAAGTCCAAAATTTAAAAAAAAAAATACATATTACCATGTATGTATATCAAAGGGCGATTTTACACCCTTTGACTTTTATTAACAAATTTTCGCACTGTGCTGGGAGGATGGCCTCCCAAAGACGTGGGTTTTGTGATAGGGCCGGAATTTTCCCTAAAATACTCAGAAGAATGTTCTCTAAAAAATGGCTCGAGGTGCCTCAAAAAAGTTGCTTGTTTATAGGAGAAAAATGGGGTGTACTAAAAAGGGGTTGATAACACTAAATAAATAAATCTGTATTCAAATATAATATTAAAGGACGCCAAATTAACATTTATTGTAGATTAAGATCTTAAGTTTAATTTAAAAAATTAAAATTTCACCATATATGTAAATCTGATCAGATTATGCGCCCTGACCACTTTCATAAATTTACTCAATATTAACGAAAGTGTATCGGGGACCACTTTTTGTCCCAAATTATTCCTATATTACGAATTAGGACGAAAAGAACATTTGCAATGCCTTGGGTACATTTTCACCCAATGGACTTTGACCCATTTTCACACTTTTGAAAGTGTATAGTGTGACCACTCGTTTTGCCCCAAATTATGCCAATAATACGAATTAGGACAAAAATAAGTTTAAACACCTTGGGTACATTTTTACGCAATGGACTTTTGCCCCCTTTTTTTTTTTTTTTTACAAATTTACTCAAAAATAACGAAAGTGTATCGTGTGACCACTTGTTTTGCCCCAAAATTATTCCAATGTTACGAATTAGGACGTTAAGAACTTTTTTGCCATGCCTTGGGTACATTTTCACACAATGGACTTTGACCCATTTTCACACATTTACTCAAGATATACGAAAGTGTATAGTGTGACCACTCGTTTTGTCCAAAATTATGCCAATAATACGAATTAGGACGAAAATAAGTTTTTAAACCCCTTTGGGTACATTTTCGCGCAATGGATTTTGACCCCTTTTTACAAATTTACTCCAAAATAACGAAAGTGTATAGTATGACCATCGTTTAATCCCAAATTATGTCAATAATACGGATTAGGACGATTTTTTTTTTAACACCTTGGGCACATTTTTTTTTGGCTACAATCACATTTTTCAAATACAATGTTTACAACATTTAAGGGTTTCTTTTTATTAAATCGTACAACGCGCAAAAGGTAACATACTCGTAAATAAATTGTCAATTTAGGGCTGCTCTATAATAGCCTGGCAATAGCTTCCCGTTATCGTTACAGTTAACAGGCAATGTTTAATCATAACCAATATTCCTGTTACCATTGCAGGGCCTCGTTCCCGGCTATTTTGAATATTCCTTGTGTAAATAACTCAATAAAAATCTAAATGAAAATTAATTCGGAAAGTGTTATGGAACAATCTACGACTTCCCGTGCACCCAAAATAAATATACTGTACCTATTTGTATAACACAATAAATGTGCTTTTAAAGAAGATATTTGACAAGTTTTTTATAACTTACTACCAATTTACTGATCTTTTATTCAAAACACTTATAACAGAAAACAGTATTAAGACTATATAAAATGGAGGATCGATTGACCAATAAAGACTCATCCATCAACGTGGCATATTATAATAGCGTTTGCAAAGCGGGGCCCGTATTCACAGTAATGATTCACACATCATGAATGTATATTTTGATCTAATAGGTGTGTTGACACTCGACTACAAAACCACCAAAATTTTTAGGTTTCTCTAAATAGGCTATTTGACGCTTATTGTTAGAAAATGGATCAGAGTCCATTGCGTGAAAATGTGCCCAAGGTATTACAAAAAAAAATCGTCCTAATTCGTATTATTGACATAATTTGGGATTAAAAGATGGGTCACACGATAAACTTCGTTATTTTTGAGTAAATTTGTAAAAAAAGGGGTCAAAAATCCATTGCGTAAAAATGTACCCAAGGTGTTAAAAAAATTATTTTCGTCCTAATTCGTATTATGGCATAATTGGGGCAAAACGAGTGGTCACACTATACACTTTCAAATGTGTGAAAATGGGGCAAAGTCCATTGTGTGAAAATGTACCCAAGGCATTGCAAAATGTTCTTTTCGTCCTAATTCGTAAAATAGGAATAATTGGGACAAAACAAGTGGCACACGATACCTTTCGTTAATATTGAGGTAAATTTATGAAAAGTGGTCAGGGCGCCAATAAACTGATCAGATTTACATATATGGTGAATTTTAATTTTTTTTAAAATTTAAACTTAAGATCTTAATCTACAATAAATGTTAAATTTGGCGTCCTTAATATTTTATTTGAATACAGATTATTTTTTTTAGTGTTATCAACCCCTTTTAGTACACCCCCATTTTTCTCCTAAAAGCAAGCAACTTTTTGAGGGCACCTCGAGCCATTTTTTAGAGAACATTCTTCTGAGTATTTAGGGAAAATTCACGGCCCTATCACAAAACCCACGTCTGGTAGGCCAATCCCCCCAGCACAGTGCGAAAATTTGTTAATAAAAGTCAAAGGGGTGTAAAATCTGCTTTGATATACATATAGGTAATATGTATTTTTTTATTAAAATTTTTGGGCTTTTATCTACAATATGTATTAATTTTGTAATAAATTAGGATTAAAATTTTTGTTTGATATTTGAATTTGCGAATTTTTAAAAAATGCCATTATTTCAACCCCCTTCCACCCCTTAACCGGGCGAATTTGTCATGGCACCTCGAGGCAATTTTTCTTAGGGAATATTGTTCTGGTATACAGTCCAAAATTCAGACCTCTACCACAAAACCCCTAATTGTTCTTGTATTGCCTCTTATCCGCTTGACTATGAGAAATAATTTTTCGATTGCGTTCAAAACGTGGCAGTTCTTAGTTCAGAGATTTCGAAGGCCTCCCTAAAAATTTCATCGCAATCGGAGTTCGGTTTAGCCGGAATCGTGTTAACAGACAGACAAAAAAACAGAAAGAAGAAAGAAAGAAAAAAAAAAAAAAACATTCCCGGGTTTTTTTCTCCAGTGTAGTGAAATGGAATCTTCGCTTCGCTCGCTACGCTCGCTACGCTCATCCAAATTAGGAAAAAAGAATTTGAAATGAAAAACTATTACGTTTTTAAAATTTTTAGTTGCAACTTCTATTTTGCGAAGCTTTTCAAGGATGTTGTTACGGGACACTGTACGTTTATGAATTAAGAATGCGCAAATGTGGAAAAGTAGATGAGCTTGGCACTTTTTTTAGATCTCATTTCTTTTGAGTGTGTAAGGTTTGGCTGTATTTTTATTCACTGATTACCAAGAAGTGGTATGATTTCGTAATGCATATTTTTGTGTGTTCCAGTGTATTTGTGCACAGTTTTAAGGCACAATGTTATGATATGAATGACCATTTCAACTTGGTACAATGTTATAGTACCAATACGTGGATTAAAAAATAAGCATGTTAAAACTGATTTAGGAAATTTATGAAAATGTTAATTTTTGCAAATTTCGGACCATAAAGCATAATTTGTTTAAAATCAGTTACAACTAACAAGATAAACTTTTTAATCGGAGTGCATGTTATCGTTTAGTGAATAATATATACTATTCACTCAACGGTATTATGTTATATAGATTATGTGTTAAAAAAACCATGTTTTTGGGGGTATTTTGTCTCTAAAAGTGTTTTTAATATAGGCACGAAACTATTTATATTTATACTTTCCACACTCACTCACACACATAACTCAAACATACGTACAGCACCACAATACGTTTCATGTTAATGAATCAAAAGGGCACATCCTACAGATGGTATACCGAACTAGTAGGTCTACTGTCTTCATTGACAAAAAGATTAAACTCTGTCCAGGGACACCGGAATGTGCGTGATGATATCACTCGCTACTTGTAGGGAAAGCCATCCATAATCGCGCTCGCGTCTGACTGAGAATGTATGTTGTCCCCACTCAGGTTAGGACATTTGACGGGCCCCAAAAAAAACTGTGG